>CM043885.1:7599467-7685970 GCA_024034495.1 Camelina laxa | reverse complement strand
CCATTGTACTTAGGCCCATCGGCCATGTCCTAAAGCCCATGCGGCCCTGTATTAGTCCTAGGTCGGTTTTACCTAATCCCTTATGGGAACCTATATATATGTAACCTCTTGAGACTTCATTTATTAATAAGAACAAGAGATTTCCCTAAACTCTCTAATTTTACAACAGATTGCTATTTTTCCTCTATTTATAGAGGAACCCTATTTTTTTTACAAAGGTTCCTCTATAAATAGAAGAATCTCTATTTTAGAGGTAAGAATAGAGGACCATTGGAGTAAAACTCACCTTTATTATAGAGGAAAAAATAGAGAAAACCATTGGAGATGGTCTTAGTTTAAACTCTATATATATATCGAATAGGATTGTTTCTCTTAAATAACCCTAAGAATCTCAAAATTATATATATCAACAATCAGAGAAAAATGTAACAACATAATTTTGCCTAGCCGTTTTGAAAACTGATTTAGCTACTCATTGATGGATTTTATGGATAAATATATTATTGCATTTTTTTTGGTTCTATAATTGTCTTAGATTTTCACATTCAGATCCAATTGTATGTACAAATTATCTAATAAACTCAACTTCATGCATTTGCCAGAAAGTCTGTCTTCTCTAGAATCAGTTGCTCCTACAAATACTCTACGTTTACACTAAATAAAGCTCACTATGATATCTTGTGGAAGCTCACTCGTTCGACCATCTTTCGGGAGAATTGGCATGACACAACAACACATTCATGGTAGCCTCTCGAGGACTCTTCGACGCTCTAGTTATAATGGGTCAACGTTACTTGGCGGAAGTTAGATTTCGGGAAGATATTATGGCTTAAATCATGATGGAAAAAGAATTCAAAGGATCTTCCTTCGCCTATCAATAGTGAAGTATAAGATAGATAATATCATATAATGAAATTTTGATCTTAAATTTTCCTCTTCATCATTTTCACCTCATATATCAAATGAGAATAGAGATATTTCTAATGGTTTTATCTAACTCAATTAGAAAACAAGTTTAGGTGTTATCATAGCTCTTAAGAGAAAATGTTATGAATTGCGTGTTTTTGACCGGGAATGTAATCCCAAATTAAGTGGTTGGTTTACATGGCTAAGATGTGAATCTATTGTCATGCAGATCATGTCTAGATGTTTTTGACTTGATGACCCAGTAATACCAAGAATTTTAAATGCTTGATTAGTGAACCTTACTTAGGCTTTTAATGATTGATCCATACACTCCATACTAAACAATGCATACTAATAATTTGGTATACTAGAGTATGGAGCATTTTTGAAGCAGACCAAAAAAATGTGGATAGATAGTTATATTTTAGTATGAAGTTACTGTTCACTCTATATTAAAATATGTTTTATTGGTCTGGACTTGGTACGGAGTTAGTATGGAATATGTCAAATCAATGAATGATAGAAAAATAACGTACTGGTCCGACTTTAGTCCGGTCTAAAGCATACCAATCAACCATTCAAGACCTTAGTTCAAAGTAATGGTTCACACCGCCAGAAGCATGTGAGGTTTTATTTTGATTGCCCACTACTCGAAAATTCTATAATATGACATTGTCTACCGATGTAGTTGTATATATTGATCATTCTAAAAAATTGAAGATTTTAATAAATTTTTTCGAGAACGATTCGTTAATGGTTGCAAATTCAAATTTGAAATTTACTCACGTTCTTGTCTTTTCGCCTCCGGCTAGTAAAAAGAAAGACCACTATCCTGACTTTTCTTCTAGCAGTGAGCCAGTTACTCTATTGAGCTATATATTATTGGCTGGCTCATCCAAGTTTCAATTGTATCTTTTTTTATTTGAGAAAGCGTTGGTAGAAGCGTAGCAAAGTTTACTTCATGATTGATAGAGTTTATTAATACTATATATTCCACTAAGACGTATTTTATTTTACCTTGTCATTCCAAAGTTTCATATAGAGTATATTATATATAGACATGATGATTGGATTTGTAGCCCCAAGAGGATACTTTTCAAACCAGTTCATTAGCTGAAACAACAAATGATTTCTAAAAATTTGGTAGGAATTTTCCACTCTGCTTTGATGAACTGGAGATGAACATATCGCAAGAATTCTTTACTTTACTTTTACATAAAATAACAATATTAGGATATAATAAGCATTTCATTTGATGAATGCCATCGTAAATGGTTAGCATGTACGGTGGCGGCTATACCTATTGATGATAAATGACTGGTAAATCTACACAAAAGTTAATTACATTTTTTCTGCTTTACAAAAAAGGTTCTTTTGTTTTTTTTCTTCAAACATTGTTTACGAATTTTAGAATGGTTTACACGATAAGATTACTTCGTATATCTCTCAATTATAGCCTATATACTTTAAATATAATTTCAATACGCTAAATATTACTATACACTTAGATCATGTATGTGAAAATTGGCTAACTCACTTAATATGAGTATCACGTCATTAGCATCTGCCACATGTCTATAATTAATATTAAGTTTGAAATATATATATAGCCTATTTTCCTCTTCTATTCTAAAGGTTAATGATTTATTCATTATTGTTTATAAGATCTAACAAAGCTTCTTTTTTTTTACAACAAATCAAAGTTATAAATGAATTTTATGATGTACCTTGTGTGTAAGTGATATTGTTGAAAAGGTTGCTAGCTAAAATACTTCAATATAAAGAGTAGTTGTTTTAGGTTAATTACAATTGCATTAGTGAATAATAAGAAAACTAGAAATTACAATGATCAAATCATCAAAACATGACATTTAAAATTATAAAAAAAAAATAAAAAATAAAAAGGAAAAAAAGAAAACTCGTGCTACGCCGCGAGTAATCACCTAGTAACTTATTAACATGTGTTACATGTCAAAATGGTTCTCTTTATACAACAGAAGAAATAATATTTTACGTAAATACAAAACTGGCAAACAAATTTTCTGAAAGTAATACTACCAATATGATATTGGCATCTTTTATGCAAGAAATACAGATGTTCAAATCTGAACTCAATAGATTGAAAAAAATTATCGTTACATACTAATACTAGTATTATATCACTATGGAAATTACTACTCCAAATCCAAATCTCTACCAAGTGCGTTCGCCCTAGCTTTTTTCTCTGGCACGATCCCCGAGACTTCTCCTTCCGGCGGCGTCGACTCTGTTCGGTGTCGCTGGGAAATCGTTCTCTCTCCCCTGTGCTCTTGTCTACTATACACTCTGGATATACGTCTGTTTCACTCTGGATCTACGTCTGTTTCTACGGTGAACGTTCCGGAGGTTCATCGAGGCCCTGTGCCGCAACTCCGGCGATGCTCCAGCTTCAAACCACCCCTCTCCCTCCGTCTCTTCCGGTGGTTGCTCCCAGTGAGGTGATTCTCGCGAGCTTCCAGCCTCTCAACGCCAGATCTGAGAATTCACACAACCCCTGTAATCTTGTCCCTTGCCTTTGCCATTCGCTCTCTTCGAAGTCAATCCCATCACCTCTCTGCTCCTCGGATCCAGATCCCCTCACCAAGCGCTTTGCTTGGTCGCAGTTAGACAGGAGCTCTGATTTGACGCTAGAGCCGTGCAAGCTTTTGACAAGCACTCAAGACCCAGCCTCTGTTCTTCATAAACCCAGGTCTGCTCGAAAATTTTCTTTGCTTTCCCGTAGCTTTCCATTGTGTCGACTTATGGAACCAATTGTCCGAAGACTGCAATTGGAACATAATAAACCATTGGTGCTCTGTTGTTACAAAGTTAACTTGCGAACCCTGCCATTAGGATTGTTTAAAGTCTCGATTCAACTTTTGATGAGGACGGCATTATGACCCCGTCTCTACGGAGCGTTGGTTACCGGTGTCTCTCAAGATTTCCCCTTATGTTTCAGCTGTTCACTGATCTAATTCAAGTGTTATCCTGCAATTTGTGCTCTAAAACCGGAAGCTCTATGAAGCTCGGCATTATGATCTCCTCTCCTTGGAGAGGAGGTTACCGAAAACTTCCCACACTTCTTCCCATAACCTTCAAGTGCCCTGAACGTTGTCAAGTACACAATACCATTTTCAGGAAGGTTATCGTCCCTTGGCAAAAGCTGAAGAGTATCAGCATTATGATCATTGTTCCATGGAATGTGGTTACCGAATCATCCTCAAGCAAGCCATGTCCACACTTAATCCCCCAATCACCCTCTTCCTTGCCCTTGAACAGATCAAACATCTTTGTTCTCGGCAATGGAAACTCTCTCAACGTCCCAATGTCAGCTTGATAAGGACTATTTATCACATTTCCGCTGCAACTGCGAATGTGAAGCCGACTCATCTTGAGCTAGCTTGTGGTTTGATGCTTCTTCGCTCACACCTTCAACTCCTCTTGGACATGATTGTCGCTCTACCTATCTTTACTTTGATGTTTATGTTGTTTATCAACCTCTGCTTTGGAACTCCTATTGTAAGATTTGCTACTCTGTTTAATTAAATGAAAGTAAGAGTTGTTTGCCAAAAAAAAAAAAAAATCCAAATCTCTAAATATATACTAGCTAGCCTATGACTTGTAAATGTAAATAGTTTTCATGAGCTTCATCTATTTTATGAACTCAAGTTGTTACCACCTAATTCAAGAACTAGGACGTCTCTATTAAGGCTCCGAATGGTAACCACGGTTTTGGTTGTGCGGGAAATTTGATACTACAGTGTGATACGATGCAGGGAAAGCGATATTACAGTGCGGTACGTGCGGGAGAAATATATTTACGGGACAAGTGTGGTTATTCCAAAATAAACGGTACAAAATAATGTTTGATTGGTGAAAAACAATTTGCGGTACGGAATTCATATTTTTTATTAATACTTAGTATAATTCTATATTTTTGTATTGATAAACAAAAAAATTTATTACTTTTATATACCAAAATTTATTTAAAATTAAAATTTTTAAATTAAATATTAAATACCAAAATTTCTTTAGAATTAAAATTTGATTGGTAGCGGATACATATTTCATTATATTAACAATATTAGTATAGTTAAAAATATTAAAAGTTAGTGTTATATAACAAATAATTTGAATATATCGTTTCTGAATTTTAAATGTAAAATTTATTTCAGTTAAAATTTAGTCATATATATATGGAAATATTGCACTATAGCACACTTTTTGAAACTTTAATATCACAATAACGCAGTTTTTGTCTACAACACATTATATTGAATTGTCAAAAACACCCTTTAACTAAAACATCTCTTTCCCAACCACTTCTTTTTATGCACACAATAATGCTCAATAAAAAAATAAAAATATTATCCTAACCACATCTTTTGTTCAACAGACCTCACAATATTTTTCTTCTTTTATTTACGGCAATATCTTCTTATTTTTTCTTTTCTTTTATAATTTCTTAATTTTAAGATCCATCATCTTCATCACTCTCTTTCTCTCTCTCCAATGAACATCTTCACCACAAAAATGGGAAAACTCTAGATACTCAATTCATCTCCCTCCCTCCATGATATCATTTTCACACATGCTGTCTTACCTTCTTTTTCATATCTCTAATTTATTTTCATACTCCAGATACAAAGCTTTGACTTGGATAAATGCCAAATTATTATGAAATCCATTTTTTTTTTTTAATCTTAATAAAACATTCTGTAACACCCGCGAACCATTTTTTTGGTATTTTGGTGAGGGTGTCGATCGACACCACAGGAGGTGTCGATCGACACTAGTTGTTTCTGGTTCGACCGGTTCGATTTAATTATCGATTTGGACCGGTTTGATGTAGGGAAAACTACTAAACCGAGATATTTAAGTGTTTTGTCGACCAGAAGGGTTTTGGAAAGTTCTTTTGTCGCCGCTTTGTTGTTTTTGAGAGAAAAAGAGGAAAAAGTGTGTTCTTGAGCTTTTTGGTGACTTTTGGTGAGATTCTTGGCTGTCCTTGAGAGTTTGGAAGCTAGGAAGGATCTAGAAGCTTGCTAGGAAGGTTGGATTCGTTGCTTTTGGTCTGAATCTTCCTGCAAAGAGGTGAGTGCATGACCATGGCTTATCTAAGCTAAGATTTTCTAGTTTCTATGTGATTTGGTGCTTATGTGGTTGTTTCCTTGAGTTCCCTATGCTTTTTCGTTGCTATCTGGGCTGGGTTTGGCTTCTGGGAGTGCAAGGAGCGGATTGGAGGAGATTGGAGGCGAGATTCGGAGTTTCTGATCGAGGGAAATCGCTGCTCGGTATCGGTGTCGGTCGACACCAGTTGGGGTGTCGGTCGACACCAACGCGAGGACGGCTCGGGACTTTGGCGAGTGTCGTTCGATGCCATGTGGAGGCGTCGGTCGACACAAACTAGGGTTTTCGGGAGTGTCGGGCAGGGTGTCGGTCGACACCAGTTTGGTGTCGGTCGACACCAGATAGTCAGTGACGATCGACACCATCTGGTGTCGGTCGACACCCCTTGTTCAGCGATGGATGTTGCATGCGTTGTATATTGCCTGGTTTGTTTTATTGATTGTTGTTTGTGGCTTGTAGAGATCTTATTGCTTGTGTGTATAGCCCAGTAGATGGGAGGATTGCCTCACTGAGTGTTTATCAAATACTCATGCATCTCAATTTGTGTTTGTGGTGCAGGTAAGGGCAAAGTGTGAACGTGGAATCAAAGGCAATGAAGAGGAGGATGTTCTAGGGACTCGATTGGATGTTGTCTGGCATTTGCTAGGGTGCTAGAGTTGAGTCATTAGAAACATTGCTAGGTTGCTGGTTCCATGTTTCTTGTTGTTTGGTATTGATTATTGCTTTGCTATAGTATTGGTTTATTATTGGAATATTATTGGATATTGATTATGTTTTCCGCTTGAATGTGTTGTGGTTAGGTGGCTAGTGGGTATGGGACCACTAGCTGTAGTTGTTTTAATATATTATATTTATTATTTATTTAAAAAAAAAAAAAAAGGTTGGTCGTTTCATTTTGGTATCAGAGCCCTTACGGTTCTAGGATTGGGTTCACTAGGTTTCGTTGTAGATGTTTGGGATTGCATGTCTTGATTGATTATGTGAGTTAGTCAATTGTGTGTGGCATGGAGTCTTAGAACATCCTCTTCGAGCCGAGTGTGTGATTCCACGGTGAGTTTATGTTTCGTGTAATAATAGAAATTGTTTGCTTAGCCTTCTGTTCATGGTAGTGCAGATGGTTAGAGAGGGTGCTGTGGCTGGTCGAGGTCGTGGACGCGGACGTGGTCGTGGACGCGGACGTGGTCGTGGTAGGGCAGAGTCCCAGTGGTTAGTGAGACCGAGGACCAGAGTGTGACAGCTGAGGGTGTTGGCGAGTCGCAGGGTGTTCCGGGGATTCCGTGAGTGTGGCAGGAGGGCGGTGTTGATGCTCCAGTGGCCGGTGATGCTAGGGTCCCGGGTGTGGGGTCCCAGCGGGTGGAGTCCCTGGTGTTGACCTTGCGGCTTTGCTAGCACAGGTGTTAGAGCGGTTACCACCAGTGGTACCGGCTCAGCTCAGTAGTGCCACCAGTGGTGGCGGAGGAGCGGCAGCCGTGGCTGCGGATGCGGGGTCCATGCTCGTTATCTCAGCATGTTGACAGAGATGGGTCGGTTGCGTCTGAGCAGTTTTCAGGAGGTGTAGATCCTACTGCTGCGGATGCGTGGAGGACGAGAGTGGAACGTAACTTCCACACTCTGAGATGTCCTGAGGAGTTTTGGGTGGACATAGGGGTCTACTTTTGAGTGGTGATGCTGAGTTGTGGTGGAGATCTGTGGCTGCTAGGAGGGTGCAGCGGGAGATGACTTGGGCTGACTTCGTTTTGGAGTTCAACCGCAAGTATTTTCCTAGAGAGGCATTGGATCGTTTGGAGGTGCAGTTCCTTCAGTTGTCTCAGGGGGCACGGTCAGTGCGGGAGTTGGACCTGGAGTTCAGTCGACTTCTTTGTTATGGAGGTCGGGCTATGGAGCCTGAGGAGGCTCAGATCAGGAGGTTCTTGAGGGCTCTACGTGATGACTTGAGAGTTCACTGTAGAGGGAGGAGTTATGCTACGCGTGCAGAGCTGGTTGAGACTGCAGCAGAGATTGAGGAGGATATCCGGGCTCAGTCAGTGGCGGTAGCTCCAGCAGTTCAGCCTAGTAAGGCTCAGCAGCAGGGTGGTTCTAGCAGGGGCGGTAGGCATGCCCAGGGAACCAAGAGGAAGTGGGAGGCTACGCAGAAGCCGAGTGGTGCGGGTTGCTTCGGTTGTGGGAGCAGGGATCACAGGGTTGCTAGTTGTCCCAAGAGGAGTGTTCCGACGGCAGGACCTCGGGTGTGTTATCATTGTAGGGAGACAGGGCACATCAAGCCTTTTTGTCCCAAACTGCAGCCGGCAGCAGTGGCAGCGTTGCAGCAGGTGCAGCCTGGGGGTCAGCAGGTGGCACGGATTGAGCAGGGGCCTCGGGTTTACACGACAGTGGAGACTGGTGGAACCAGTGCCGGGCGATCACAGTATAATTTCTGGTACTTAATCTTTGTGAATTTTAGTAGGGTCAGATTTTATGTTCCTGTGATATAGTGTTAGGTTCTCAACACATGAGGTTTGTGTAGGACCTTGTTGGTGGGCGGGTTTAAGTCCCACGTTATGTTTGATTCTGAGCTTCGCATAGCTTCATTACTCCAGAGTGCAGAGTGTGCGGGATCAGCGGGGATCCTGGAGAGCGCACAGGAGTTGTTAGAGTTGCGGGAGGCAAGTTCCTGAGAGTTATTGGACGAGCTAGAGGAATTGATATTCAGATCGCAGGAGAGTCATGGCCAGCGGATTTGCTTATCAGTCCCGTGGAGCTGTATGATGTTATTCTCGGGATGGATTGGATGCATCGGCATATGGTGCATTTAGATTGCTATCGGGGTAGAGTGGAGTTTGAGCGACCGGAGGGAAGTTGGTTTTTCAGGGTATTAGACCGACTTCAGGAGTCTCGTGATCTCAGCCATTCAGGCTGGGAAGATGATCGAGAAGGGCCGTGAGGCTTATTTGGTCACTATATCTATGCCAGAGTCAGTGGGGAAGTCTACGGTTAGCGGTATTCCAGTAGTGGAGGAGTTTGAGGATGTGTTTCAGTCTCTGCAAGGATTACCACCATCTCGGTCGGATCCTTTTACCATTGAACTGGAACCGGGGACGACACCGTTATCCAAGGCTCCTTACAGAATGGCCAGCAGAGATGGCAGAGCTGAAGAAGCAGCTAGAGGATTTATTGAGTAAGGGATTCATCCGTCCTAGTGTGTCACCGTGGGGAGCGCCGGTGTTGTTTGTCAAGAAAAAGGATGGGAGTTTCCGGTTGTGTATTGATTACAGGGGTTTGAACCGGGTCACTGTGAAGAACAAGTACCCTCTCCCGAGGATTGACGAGTTGTTGGATCAGTTGAGGGGTGCTACTTGGTTCTCCAAGGTGGATCTGGCATCGGGTTATCATCAGATACCGATAGATGAGGCAGATGTGAGGAAGACTGCTTTCAGGACGAGGTATGGGCATTATGAGTTTGTGGTGATGCCTTTCGGGTTGACTAACGCACCAGCAGCGTTTATGAGATTGATGAACAGTGTATTTCAGGAGTTTCTGGATGTATCTGTCATCATTTTCATCGACGATATCCTGGTTTACTCTAAGAGTCCTGAGGAGCATGCAGTGCATTTGAGGGCAGTTATGGAGAAGCTGCGGGAGCAGAAGCTGTTTGCCAAGTTGAGCAAGTGTAGTTTCTGGCAGCGTGAGATGGGCTTTCTGGGTCACATTGTTTCTGTTGAGGGGGTTTCAGTAGATCCAGAGAAGATTCAGGCTATCAGAGATTGGCCTAGACCGCAGAATGCCACAGAGATCAGGAGTTTCCTTGGATTGGCAGGTTACTACAGGAGATTTGTGCAGGGGTTTGCAAGCAGAGCACGTCCTATGACTAAGTTGACAGGGAAGGATGTTCCTTTTGTCTGGTCAGAAGAGTGTGAGGAAGGCTTTGCAAGCCTGAAGGAGATGTTGACTACTGCGCCAGTGTTGGCTTTGCCTGAGCAGGGAGAACCCTATGTGGTTTATACAGATGCATCTAGAGTTGGGTTGGGTTGTGTTCTGATGCAGCATGGGAAGGTGATTGCTTATGCTTCGCGGCAGTTGCGGGTGCATGAAGGCAACTATCCTACTCATGATTTGGAGATGGGTGCTGTAGTTTTTGCCCTGAAGATTTGGAGATCTTATCTTTATGGTGCAAAGGTACAGGTGTTCACAGATCATAAGAGCCTGAAGTATATATTCACTCAGCCTGAGTTGAATTTGAGACAGAGGCGGTGGATGGAGCTTGTGGCAGATTATGATTTGGAGATAGCCTATCATCCTGGTAAGGCTAACACGGTTGCAGATGCTCTGAGTCGGAAGAGGGTAGCTTCGGCTCAGGAGCAGGAGATGGAGTCTCTGGTAGGGGAGATCAGTGCTTTGAGCTTATGTGCTGTTTCACAGGAACCGTTGGGTTTGGAAGCAGTAGATAGAGCAGATCTTCTGAGTAGAGTGCGGTTGGCTCAGGAGAAGGATTTGGGGCTAGTGAATGCCTCTAAGGATGTGGGTTCAGAGTATCAGGTCTCAGATAATGGTACTATCTTGGTGCACGGTCGTGTGTGTGTGCCCAAGGATGAGGAGTTGAGACAGGAGATTCTGAGAGAGGCTCATGCGAGCAAGTTATCCATTCATCCAGGAGCGACCAAGATGTACCGTGACCTCAAGAGGTACTATCATTGGGTCGGGATGAAGAAGGACGTGGCTAGTTGGGTTTCGAGGTGCGAGGTGTCAGCTAGTGAAGGCTGAGCATCAGGTTCCTGGCGGGTTACTGAAGAGTTTACCCATTCCTGAGTGGAAGTGGGATATGATCACTATGGATTTCGTGGTAGGATTGCCAGTGTCACGGACCTTTGATGCTATTTGGGTCATTGTGGACCGGTTGACTAAGTCAGCACATTTTCTGGCCATTAAGAAGACTGATGGAGCAGCGGTCTTGGCTAAGAAGTATGTGAGGGAGATAGTCAGGTTGCATGGGGTGCCAGCAAGCATTGTGTCTGATAGGGATTCTAAGTTCACTTCGGTGTTCTGGAAGGCATTTCAGGCAGAGATGGGCACTAAGGTGCATATGAGTACAGCTTATCATCCCCAGACTGATGGACAGTCAGAGAGGACGATCCAGACGCTGGAGGATTTGCTGAGGATGTGTGTGCTGGATTGGGGTGGCCATTGGGCGATCATCTGAACCTGGTAGAGTTTGCTTACAACAACAGCTATCAGGCAAGTATTAAGATGGCTCCTTATGAGGCTTTGTATGGGAGGCCATGTCGTACACCATTATGCTGGACTCAGGTGGGGGAGAGGAGCATGTTTGGTGCTAGTTTTGTTCAGGAGACCTCAGAGAAGATTCGGGTTCTCAAGCTGAACATGAAGGAGGCTCAGGATAGGCAGAGGAGTTATGCAGATAGGAGGAGGAGAGATCTTGAGTTTCAGGTAGGAGACAGAGTGTACCTCAAGATGGCCATGTTGCGGGGTCCGAACAGGTCATTGTCAGAGACTAAGTTGAGTCCGAGGTATATGGGTCCATTCAGAGTGATTGAGCGGGTTGGACCAGTGGCATATAGATTGGAGTTACCTGAGGTGATGCGTGCATTCCATAAGGTTTTCCATGTGTCTATGTTGCGGAAGTGTCTCCGTGAGGGAGAGGAGGTGTTGGCTAAGATTCCTGAGGATCTTCAGCCTAACATGACTTTGGAGGCGAGACCAGTGAGGGTTCTCGAGAGGAGGATCAAGGAACGGAAGAAGAAGATTCCTTTGATGAGAGTCCTTTGGGACTGTGATGGTGTTGAGGAGCAGACTTGGGAGCCTGAGGCAAAGATGAAGGCAAGGTTCAAGAAGTGGTATGAGAAGCAAGCCGCGACTTGAGCTTGTTTAGCCGGGTCCCATCTGTATCCGTGGCTGGAGCGGGAATGGAGTATTCCAGCCCATCTCTCTTGTTACTCGGTCGCTTGGGGTGGTTGGTTGTGCGACTCAGTAACAAGATGAGGTGGTGTTTGGGGTACAAAGTTTCCGTGAGGCGGGGTTGTGAAGAGAAGTTTCCAAAAGTGGAAAGTTTCCAAAAATGGAAGGTGCTAAATATGGAAAGTTTTATGGGAGTTAGAATTTGTCCATTTTAGCGGTGGAGAGCCTTAAAGGGGGCTTGAGTGTGGCCTTAGTGGCGGACTTTTGAGTCAGTGTGCCCGTGTGTGGCGGTCTTTTTAGACATTGTGGGGTTTTGTGACGGGCTTTTAGCCAGAGGGTCTTTGTGACGGTCCTCGTTAGGACATTTGTGTGGCCTTGGTGGCGGTCCTTTTTAGGACGTTTGTTTGGCCTGTGGCGGGCTGTTTAGCCGAGTGTCTTTGTGACGGTCCTCTTTAGGACATTTGTGTGGCCTTGGTGGCGGTCCTCTTTAGGACATTTGTGTGGCCTTGGTGGCGGTCCTTTTAGGACGTTTGTTTGGCCTTGTGGCGGGCTGTTTAGCCAGAGTGTCTTTGTGACGGTCCTTCGGGACAGATGGTCTTTGTGACGGTCCTTCGGGACAGATGGCCTTTGTGGCGGGCTGTTTAGCCAGAGTGCCTTGGTGGCGGTCCTTTTTAGGACATTTGTTTGGCCTTGGTGGCGGTCCTCTTTAGGACATTTGTTTGGCCTTGGTGGCGGTCCTCTTTAGGACATTTGTTTGGCCTTGGTGGCGGTCCTCTTTAGGACATTTTGTTTGGCCTTTGTGGCGGCCCTTGTGGCGTATATGATCCTTGTGTGGTCATGAGGTATTCCAGTGAGGGAATATGTGGTTGGTAGGACATTGAGATGTTTTACGCGAGCCACGGGAAGGAAACCTGGATAGGGATAGGACTCGGACGTGTTCAGAATCGTTTGCTCGCGACTCTTGGGGGACTTAGGTTCTCCTAGTACTGCCATTTTCAGAGACTTTGTGGCTCGGGAGAATGGTTGGTATATCGACTTCGGATGACGATCCGGGGCGCGCTGTAGGGTGGCAACCCGAGAGACGAGTTTGGACTTTTCCTTATATATTATGGCATGCGGGCTTCGGCCTGATGAGGAGCCAACATTTGGCATGCAGACTTAGGTCTGATGAGGAGCCAATAAAAACTCAAGGTTTAGGCCTATGAGTAAAGGAAAGTCCAAAAAGTCAAGAGCAAATGACGCCTGGAGCGTGAGTCTATCGCCTAGAGGAGACCTTCTGTAGATCGGTCGGAGGAGTGCGGGCCGTGGAGACGGTTGCACGGGAGTCCTTGACTGATGGTTGTTCGAGATTCGAGGACGAATCTAGATTGGTGGGGGAGAATTGTAACACCCGCGAACCATTTTTGGTATTTTGGTGAGGGTGTCGATCGACACCACAGGAGGTGTCGATCGACACTAGTTGTTTCGGTTCGACCGGTTCGATTTAATTATCGATTTGGACCGGTTTGATGTGGGAAAACTACTAAACCGAGATATTTAAGTGTTTTGTCGACCAGAAGGGTTTGGAAAGTTCTTTTGTCGCCGCTTTGTTGTTTTTGAGAGAAAAAGAGGAAAAAGTGTGTTCTTGAGCTTTTTGGTGACTTTTGGTGAGATTCTTGGCTGTCCTTGAGAGTTTGGAAGCTAGGAAGGATCTAGAAGCTTGCTAGGAAGGTTGGATTCGTTGCTTTTGGTCTGAATCTTCCTGCAAAGAGGTGAGTGCATGACCATGGCTTATCTAAGCTAAGATTTTCTAGTTTCTATGTGATTTGGTGCTTATGTGGTTGTTTCCTTGAGTTCCCTATGCTTTTCGTTGCTATCTGGGCTGGTTTGGCTTCTGGGAGTGCAAGGAGCGGATTGGAGGAGATTGGAGGCGAGATTCGGAGTTTCTGATCGAGGGAAATCGCTGCTCGGTATCGGTGTCGGTCGACACCAGTTGGGGTGTCGGTCGACACCAGCGAGGACGGCTCGGGACTTTGGCGAGTGTCGTTCGATGCCATGTGGAGGCGTCGGTCGACACAAACTAGGGTTTTCGGGAGTGTCGGGCAGGGTGTCGGTCGACACCAGTTTGCGTCGGTCGACACCAGATAGTCAGTGACGATCGACACCATCTGGTGTCGGTCGACACCCCTTGTTGCGATGGATGTTGCATGCGTTGTATATTGCCTGGTTTGTTTTATTGATTGTTGTTTGTGGCTTGTAGAGATCTTATTGCTTGTGTGTATAGCCCAGTAGATGGGAGGATTGCCTCACTGAGTGTTTATCAAATACTCATGCATCTCAATTTGTGTTTGTGGTGCAGGTAAAGGCAAAGTGTGATCGTGGAATCAAAGGCAATGAAGAGGAGGATGTTCTAGGGACTCGATTGAATGTTGTCTGGCATTTGCTAGGGTGCTAGAGTTGAGTCATTAGAAACATTGCTAGGTTGCTGGTTCCATGTTTCTTGTTGTTTGGTATTGATTATTGCTTTGCTATAGTATTGGTTTATTATTGGAATATTATTGGATATTGATTATGTTTTCCGCTGTTGAATGTGTTGTGGTTAGGTGGCTAGTGGGTATGGGACCACTAGCTGTAGTTGTTTTAATATATTATATTTATTATTTATTTATCTAAAAAAAAAAAAAAGGTTGGTCGTTTCACATTCAATCCAAATTTTTTAAAAAATATTTCAGTACAAAATAAAAAGAGAAATAAGGAAAAACCATAGGTCTCCAATTCATCTTCTATTGTTATCGTTCTCACTTGATTTGTTCTCTCCATAAGGACTTTTAAGAAAGGTAACATATGAGAACTGATTGTTGATGATACAAAGAAACTAACATATGGTCACTGTTTCGTGGACATCACGTGGTCAATTTACATGTAAACTAACCATATGATCAATGTCTCATGGACAACCCTTAAAAAAAACAACATATGAAAATTGGTTGTTAATGACACAAAGAAAATAACCATATGGTCATTGTCTCATGGACATCATATGGTCTATTTACATCTAAACTAACCATATGACCATTGTCTCGTGGACAACCCTTTAAAAAAACAACATCTGTGAATTGATTGTTGATGCCACAAAGAAACTAACCATATGGTCATTGTCTCGTGGACATCACGTGGTCAATTTACATGTAAACTAACCATATGGTCATTATTTTGTGGACATCATTGGTTTTGAGGATTAAAGGGAGACGAATTAGACATGAGCAAAATCCAGAAAACGAAATCAAAATCCAGAACAAAACCTAGAAAAAGAATTGAAATCACATTATATAAGAAAAGCTTATAGATCTTCTTTCATGAAGATTGTATAAAAAAAAAAAAAAAAAAAGGAAGCATGAGTGCAATTTTCTTTCTGTTGACAAAAAAAATAGAGAAATAACAACAACAATACACCTAAATCAGATATGAGGAGATCTAATTTCAAGTTGGACATGAACAAATAGAAAAAGAAATAAAAAAAATTGATGGAGAGGAAGAGAGAAATGAAATTGGCAAAAAATGGAAAAACATGTTTGGGGCTAAAATGGTCTAAAAATAATGTGAACAGTGAAAAATTTGGCAAAAAAGTGCCTAGTGGTCAAAAAGTGTGTTAAATGAACAAACTTTCCTACAAAGTGTGTCTCAATGTAAATCTTCCTATATATATATATATATATATATATATATATATATATATATATATATATATATATATATATTGTTAAATTAGTCCACAAGTTCAATCACAAAAAGTACTACACAATAAAAATAAATTTCTTTTAATTTTTTTTATAAATTTATTTTTTATTATATAAAAGGTTTCAAAAGGAAATATGTTTGTTATTAAAAAACTGGATTTACTAATGGTTATATATGCATATATACTACTAAAACTACTACTATTTGTTACAATAAATGATTTTGTTTTTAATGCATTCTAAAAATTACTTAAATGGGAGAGAGAAAACAGCAAAGTTATTTTTTATTTGTTATTTATATGTGTATTATTATGTGGATAAAAAAATATTTAATCATTATTATAATAAAAATCTAAAATATATATATATACATATGTATTGGTGTTTTTTGTCAAAAACCGCTGGATAAATGGTGCTTCTACTTAGGAAAGCAGTACAAAGCTTTATCCAAAGGATAAAACCACATCTGATTTTTTTTGGAAAAAACGAAAATGGTAAAAACCATGTGATTGGTGTATAGAAAGCGTTATTTGTAAAAAACGCTTTGAATTCCGCTTTTCATAGGCTGTGAATGGAAGCATAATATTAGCGGAATGGACAACGCACATATGTTACCAATCACCACTACTATTAAAAACAAAAAGAAGAGATGGTGCGTTTTTTGGATGAAAAATTGCCTCGGACCGCTATAAAAGTTCACACAAGTTATTAACCACTACAGAAGAAATATGCAATGGATAATATATTTATTATTATATTATTATTAAAAATAGTATATAACTGTTATTATTTCTCTCACATATATACTTTCTGTCAAGGGTCACAGCTATCTATTCTTCTCTTTCTTCTTATACCATTGTTATATAATATTAAAATAATACTATTATTACTGGATAAATATTGAAGAAACATGTAATATTTTGGTATATTTAAATTGTTAAAACATGTTATAAAAAATTGTTTTTAATTTAATAACTTTTTGTCAAAGATTTCTTTTAATGAACACAAATTTACATTATTAATTTAAATAATTTTTGGTTTTTAAAGTTTAGAAATAATAGATGAATTACTATTTCATTAACAATGAAGAAAACAATTCAGTTTATGATATATTTGTTTATAATGTTTATTTATAAAATGTATTTATTATGTATAATTATTAGTTATTAATAAAATAATATAAATCCGCACCGCAAATAGTTTTTTTACCAATCAAACATTATTTTGTACCGTCTATTTTGCATTAACCGCACTTGTCCCACAAATACTTTTGTCCCGTACATACCGCAGTTCAACCGTACTGCACTATCAAATCATTTGTTCCACATAACCAAATCCACTGTTACTATTTGGACCCTAAGTTAATATTCAAAGAACAATGGTTCATGCAACGTCAATTGAGGATAAAAGGATGTCTTGTTTGGCAAAAATGAATAAAAATACATGTTAAAGAAGATGAACAAAAAAAACATAAATTGAGGATAACTTTTGTTTCTTTGTATTATTGTACTATTTTCAGCAACACTTCGGATTAAATTTCGGAAATGACACAGCAATGAAACTGGTTAAACTATTAAACTTACATTGTTTTATGTAATAGATTATGACCATGTTAGAGTACAGGTTGAAATTTCTTTTATTTATATTATAATTTTAGAATAAAATATAATTCATATGGTTGTTTTTAAAAGTTTTTTTGGATAAAACATTATGCAATAAAATCATATGCTAAATATGATGGCTTGAAAAATATATATATTTTGTAAGTTTTATATTGTTAATTTTCTAATTTTGTGTATGAGAAATAGTTATATTTGTTGTTTGTTTTTATTTTAATTTTTGAACGTATTTGGTGAAAGTTTTTTAATATGAACCGTTCTTAGGTAAAATTTTATTTTCAACTGCACTATAAGATCTCAGAAATCACGATTATGTATGATAAATTGCCAAGATTTTATTCTTTTTTATGCCTAACAGAATATTTTTATGCCTAATAATACATATTTTGTAACAATACATGGAATTCTAATAATTTTATTTTGGAAATTGTATACATTATTAGAATATTCTCTTTAAAAATATTTTTTGGAATATTCTTATTCATATAGCTTACAGATTGACCAATTAATCTATAAACTATTTTTGTAAACTATCTATATTTAATCTATAACCTATTTTATAACTAACTAATAAAAATTATATAGTCTATAAAAAAAAATTGTATACTTCTGTTATATTTTATTATATAGGGGATTTCGCTGTTGGACCAATTTGCCCTAATTCCCTCCCAGACGTGAATATCGAGGCGCCGTTTCTACCACACATCTCCGACGCCGGTGGGACTTCCGTCCGCCGGCGTCGGGAATTTCTGATCTTTAATTCCCTCTCTATCTCCTTACACTATCCTAGATCTAAGTCTCAATCTTTTGCCATCTCTTTCAAAATGAGCATCTCTTTCAAAATGAGCATGAGTTTGCCATCTCTTTCAAAATGAGCATGAGTTTGACGAGTTCCACTCTATGCTCCACTGTCTCAACCTCTATGCTGGAGACATCAGAGTCCAATTGTCCATACACCTTTAGATCCGGAATGCTTGTCGTCTCTGAAGAACCCTCTCCTCCTTCGCCACTTGAGTTTTGCGAGACGGAGACGGCACCGAGGGAATTCGATGACTTCGTTAGAGAAATGACTCTCCTCCGCTACTCGACTCCCGCCTCAAGTACAAGTCACCCTTTGAGCTTGGTAGAACCAAACATGCTTCCAATAGAGAGACTGAAACTATTTTCTCTCTCTTCCGGCAGTCCCCGCGCTTCCACACCTCCCGGATCTCTCACAATATCTTTCCGATCTGTGGGCTCGAACCGTAATCCTTTTCCCGGTCTGCAAGCATCCCAAGTGTTACTACCCAATTCTCAAAAACCCAGGTTATCTCTATTTGTCCTCTTGTTAGCTGAAAAACATTGCCTATGGCCATTGTTAGCGCTCTTTGTTCGAAGACTGCATTGTAGACTACAGTTGCCTAGAGTGTTTTGGATGTACCGAGTTGATGTTAGAACCCTGGTTATTGCTCAATTAGTGTCATTGTTTGCTGGGTATCCTAACTGGATGTTTCAAGGCCTTTTGAACTCTGAACCACTTAACGTCTCCAGTTCCCAACCTACCCTGTTTTTGCTACCAACAACCCATAGGAACAAGCTTGCTTCAACACTTCCCTTGACAATCCGATTACATGCTTTGTGTGAATTTCTTTATCTCTTTGGCAAAGGGCGCCATTGAGAGAGAACCCACCTGCATTGTTCATTTTTGTCATATTTTTCTGGCTTGTTCTGAGTTATCCCCCTGAGTGGTTCGATGGCCAAGGCTTGCAGCTTCCTGGTCTTCTGCCCTGGACTCCAATGTGTTCACTCGACGAAGCAAAGTAACCTGCTTTCAGTGCCAGCTACAAGAACCGTACCCTGTCTGTGGTATCAACACCCCATCAGTACTTGTCTGCCTCTCATGTTTCAATACCAACCCGACTACATGCTTTGTGTGGACTCCTTTATCTCATTGGCTATGGGCGCCATCTGAGAGAGAACCCACCTGCACCGTTACGGATTGATATATCCTTTTGGCAATATATGGCTTTTGATCCCTCTACTTGGTCTGATTATTTTGGTTTGCAGGCTTTTGGTTTTTCGCCCGGTACGCTAATGACCTTATCCGACATAGCTAGGCAATCAATCTTCAGCTTCATCACCACCACCCGATCTGTTAACTACCGAATCTTTGTTAATGCTTTGCTTTTGCAATGGCACCTCACTCCAGTGAGATCTTGGCTTCTGATTCTCCTTTCAACGTCAAAGTGTCGTACGACCATGACAATCATGTCGTCCTTTGAATCCCTCAAGGATGATCAATCAAGCAACCATGACCTTACATGCTTCAAGCTACTTCTAAGTACTTGTCTCAAAGCTCTCATGGATCATTACTTGATGTCTTATTTGTATTTGTTTAAGGCTTTGGGGAAAGCCCTTCTTTGTAACCTTTTAATCTTTCGGATTTTGATCCCTAACTCTTGTACTGGTTGAGTTTTAATTAATGAAACCATTTGTTGTTCAAAAAAAAAAAAAAAAAAGGGATTTCGCTCTCTCTTTTGTTGTAAGTGCACATAATAACATTCATAGTATACTACTAGTAATGAAACAAATAGTCATGAGTTTCTTTAGTTTTCACTATAGTAAAAGGATAGTGGAATACTGGGACTTTTACATTTAGATGACTAAAACGATGAGTGATTACGAATATATGATTGTTTACGATTTGACAAACACAACGTTTGCCTAACTTTGAACAAACTTCAACTAGTTACGCGTTAAGGTCATTGGTTTATAGATATGATATATTCTACGTGCATCCGGTCATTGATTTATACATACAATCTTGTATTATAGGAACCATAATGTAACTATTTGTGATAAATTGAAATATGATCTCTTTGCCTACTCTTTCAAGTAGCTAGACATTGTATAGCCCCTATTAAAGAAAATTGTGGTATCAAGAAAATTTGGATTTGACTATTATTGTACACATATTTGTTGAAAAAATCTCTTCTAGAAAATATTAAGGGTTTAAACAATACAATATCTAGTAATTCTAAGATGTATATGTAACACCCATGTTAGCGGAGGAGTTTTAAAAAATTGATTTGGCTACCTATATTACCAAAGTGCATTTATCTTTCCGATCAAGAGTCTTGAGAGAACTCCAGAGTTAAGCGTGCTTATGCTGGATTAATATTAGGATGAGTGATCTTCGGGAAGTGACCACCGGAACTGTGTGAGTGAGAACAAAACACATGGAAATATCATGTCGTGATTTGTAGGGACGGTAAACAAGCCTTTAAAGTCTTAAGACATAGCAAACCGACCGTCGGATATTGATGGACCCACGAATATACTGAGAGGACGTGAGACTCATTAAGGAAGGTATGTCTATTGATTGGAAATAGACGTAGAACCCGCTGAGAGATGGTGATCGGGATGTTACAGTATGAAACATTGGAAATGATACATATGCGAATTATAAAAAAAAAAAAAACAAAAATCTTCTAAATTCTTCATAAAATTTCACCTTTAAAAAAAAAATGTAAAATGTAAAAACCAACGCCCAACGCCAACATCTCTCCTTTATTTTAGCGTTAAATTTTAGAAAAGAACAAAAAAAATATGATTTCATTTGGAAAAAAATCTATTATAACAGCATACACAAAAACAAATGTTAGAGCAAACAAGGCCTAGTGAGTTCAACTGAAATATTGTATGTTGTGCTAATCGGATGGGCTTATCAGTTATCAGTTACGAAAGATATAATGAACTTAGAAGTATGGGCTGATCAGAGATTGACAAAGTCAAATTAATGCAAGAGTGAAGTGGATTCAAAACACTAAAGTAGAGCGCCACTATTTCAGAACCTTAACATAGTTTTAGTTTAAGAAACCAAACATAAGAATGGTAAAAACTAAAAACAAAGAGCTAACATTCGATTGTAAGAAAAACTACGTACTATGGGAGGTGAATTCCTCAATTACCAATATATTCAACTTTTCAAGTCAGAATATTGTAACATGCTTGAAGCCAATTATTACCAACAAACACGATTTAGTCACTGGTCAAGCTTCTTATTACTCATACTTGTCCCGTTGTTACCTGTATGATGAGATGCTTCTAACAACATAACCTTATTTAAAAACTACACAAACAATTATTGGAGAACTTTTGTAGTTCAGTATCTATCTACCTTTTTCCTATTCAACTCGTGTTCAAATTTGCTGAACATTTTTTTTTTGGAATTGAGGTTTTTTCTTCCTTCAGCTTCTCATATTTTTTTTTTTTGTTGAAAGAGTTAACTTCTCATATTTTACCTCATCGAATTGGATACAATAATGAATAATCTAAACTTGTGATGTTAGGTGTGGATAATGCATGAGTTATTGATTATTTTATTTTTTTCTTGTAAAAGAAGTTATTGAACATTAAACAGTAGGTCAAAACCGAGGATACTGGATAACATATTTGATTATATCGTAGGACCTTTATAATGATTATAGATCTAGAAGTTCAGAACAAATCTTAGTATAAACATATTAATATCAAACACATCATATCTTAAATTCGTCATTGTAAATTATTAAAAGGAAAGAAAAGGACCAAGTCCGTGATCTCTGGAGTACCTCAGTATATAGTATGATTTAATGTTTGTTTCTTCATGCAAATGGGATTTTGTAAAATACTAAGTTCTTGAAATTTTTTGGGACCAAATTCAGTTAACCCTTTGTGGATAATGGATAAAGCTATCAAAACACATCAGCGTTATAGTTGATGTACAGTAATCGTTCAGAGTATTTACACAGGGTTTTGCTTTTTTTATTTATCACTAAGTGCATTTTAATATATGCTTTATGATATGTGCCTAGCAAAAATATTGACCATTTGGCCCACCATCGTAAGAATAATTCTTCTTCTGTTTTGTTGTGCGATTCGCCGACGTTCAACAAAACACGTGCTCAAATAAAATCTGCATACCCTTTTTAATGCTTATATGATGTTCCATGTACCAATTTAGCAATTTACCTAATTTACTAGATGTTCTGTTATCTAGAAAACTAAAATTTTTACTCAATACATACGTTGATTATAGTATCACAAAAATATACTTTCGCCATTTTCGGGCTTCATTTTGGTTCCACTGCACATAGTCAAGACTCATAAACGCAAGCAATCCCAAAAGTTATGACAGATCGTTTCGAGTGCCCTCGACTACCAAACAAATAATGTGACTAATTCTTTTTCTAAAACGTTTATTGGAAAGAAAAAAACAATCTTGATAAAGAAGCATATCTCATTGCTAGATAATTAAGTTTCTGCATAGTTAAATCTTTTATTATTCAATGATTATTCATAATCACCTAGCCTTATTAGATTTCACAAGAGAATCTAGTCCATTGCTTCCTTAAATCATAAACTAAAAAATAAAGGGAATATTAGCACAAAAAATCTAGAAGATGCCACCTAATCGGAGGAAGTCAAGTCACGATTTTCATTAGACCACCTGACCATCTTTTTCAGTTGGGGTCTATTTAATACAAACACTTTAACTCATACTATTATTGGATTTAGCCATTTTGGTCGCTCCTCATTCCTCAATAAGACACCGTTTCCAAATCCAAATTTCGAAACATTTATGCATATTACAAAAAAAAAAAAAAAAAAAAAAAAAAAGAAGAAGAAGAACTGTCTCTGTATATTATTATATGATTACATGACCATTTTGAACTATTTGATATGCATAATGAAAATAATTTATGTATATTTCATTATAATTAGAAGCCTTAATTTATGTGTATATGTTTTGTTTTCATTAAAAGATTATTTTTAAAATTAAAACATGTTTGAATACTCTAACAACACATGCTTAAAGACTAGCCTCATTACGATATATAAGAAAATGAGATTTTTCTCTCTAGTTGAATAAGACACAAAGACTTTTACACTATCTTGAGAAAGTCAAGTACCACATAAAAAAAAAAAAAAAAAAAAAAAAAAAAAAAGAATCAAACATTGTTGCAAAATTACAAAACACAAGAAACATAAATATTAAGAGATAAAATTAACCAAACGACTATAACATAAAGGGCCCTAACACAAATCCTAATCTTTTCACCAAGTCCCACTATTTTCAGAAGACCCCAAAAGCTCCTCAAGGTACTGTTCTCCCAAATCCTCAAAGACAACAACATTATCTAACTTCACGGAGCTTTGATCAAAGTCATTGTCTTTAGTCTTTCTACTGGTCATTCTCCTTCTCATCGAGTGTTTCCTCTTCAACGCCACAACCGGAGAACAACCTTCCTCGTAGCTATACTTAATCTCCAAAAGAGATTCTTGAACTCTCTCCGCCGGAAAATTAAGAATCGCCGACGACCCTCTCGTCGAGTAAGCCGCTTGATCGTAGGCCAGAGCCGCCTCTTCCGCGCTTTCAAACGTCCCAAGCCAAACCCGAATACCGTTTCGAGTCGAATCTCTTATCTCCGCCGCGAATTTCCCCCATGGACGTCGTCTTACGCCTCTATAAGACTTCTCTGACTTTCTTGAGCTTCCGGTCTCTTCCTCGGACTTGATCGGAAGATCTGCCATGAAGTTTTGTTGCGTGGATTGCTCGATGAGACCGTAGAGAAGCATTTCCTCTGAGTCGCTCTCGTTGAAGGGGAGAGAGTAGTTGTTGGAAGAAGAGGAGGAGGAGGAGGAGGAGAAAGATTCCGGAGAAGATCCGATAGAATATTCCGGTGAGAAGCCAGAGAAAGGTGGCTGAACAAAAGATGGATCCATGTAGAGACCGGAGAAAAAATACTCTGTTTTGTAGACTACTCTGTTTTCGGTTAGAGGATCGTTAGTGGCTTGACAAGGTCTATATATATAGAGAGAAAAAGAGTGAGTAAGTAAATGCAAATGTCCAAATTAGACATGAGTTTTCACTGTCTTACGTGAAAGAGAAATGTCATGTAAGAATGGGTGAAATGGTACTTTAGGATCTTTTTTTAATTACACATTCAAATGAGGTTGCTTCGTGGAAGATTCGAGCAAAGACATTTTTTGCAATTTTTTTCTCCTCGTGTGATCTTTGATACATGATTGCTTTTGTACCGTTTGTTTTCAGTATTAGTAGTTCTTGGTGTCTTGAATTTTAACTACGTGAGATTATGAGAAAATTAACGTATATTGTTTACTTTTTATCTCAAAATTTGTTTGTATACTGTTATTTTGGTAGTCTTCATATTGAAAGGTGGTTGATGTTTTTTAATCGTCAAGTGTAAATGAATGAATAGTTTAGGTTAAGTGTATCATTTCGTTCTTATCATCACATGATTCATCGAATTTTTTGGTAACTTTTTGATCCATATTTAGTAGAAGGTCAGATATATATAATAAATATACATGCTACAAACTATAAAAGATTTATACAAAAGTAGAAGTAAACTGTATCATTGGCACTTTAACGTAAATATTGGTCTTGTCATTTATATAGTAAATGTAAAATATTTTAAGAGGTACTTTTTCATACATTTATGTTTAAATGTTAAACAATTTAGAAAAAGTAAAATATTTTTTTAATTACAGCCAAAATATGAATCATAAAAAACCCAAAACAGATGAACCATATACAAAAACACTTGTGACGACTAATTTATGGAGAGCCTCAAATATGCCACGATAATATCTTGGTGTGGTGACCAAGATTACATTTTGCAAGTGAAAAATTGATGATGATGCTTTTAAAAATAAACAAATCGAGATTATATATACATATATATATATATATATATATATATATATATAATAAGTTTAATCAACCTACGTAGCACATTCAAATCGATTTGACTCTAAACGAGCGAAATACGATAATGATGTTAGTAAAAAACCGGTTGACTAAAATATTAAGATTTTTTTCTCTGTAAATAAACTTTTCTTATTTTCTAATTACAAAACGGATAATTTTTGGGTTCACTCCTAATATTCACTTCTTTTTATTTTAACTAATAAAAATCTGATATGTCATAATTTTGATTTTTTCTTTTATAACAAGATAATGCATAGAAAATTTTGATTAATTGATTAGAAAGAAGTGAAACAAATAAGTATTTTTCTTACAAAATTATCTATGTAGTAAAGTCCATTCCACATATAGAAATAACAAGATCAATGTGAAAATGATTATGCCATAATCCAAATAACTGCTGGCTCAACTCAAGTATAGAATTTTTATGCTTTGGCGTTGCAAATATGATTACATAAATATCAAATCATATTATCCTATAATCTTAGGAGGCTATTCATAATTGTTATTTTTTAATACCTTATGGCCCAAAAGCAAGGTAAAATAAAATGGTTGGTTGGAAGGAGTCAAAGATACATGCCCCCTTGAACCCCAAACAACAAATAACTTTGAGCCATCTCATGTTTATTTACATAATTTGGCTTTATTTGCTTTCAACGTCTTTCTCAAAGCAAAAAAGATGCTTCATGTCCCAAGTTTTTATCATTATTTCTGGTTTCCTCGTCTTTGTTACATTCTCTACTTATGTTAATCTTATATTAGAAATTATCTTATATTTAGTGTACATTAACCAAATTGGAGCTCTTAATCCGAGTTAGTTTAGGTAAATTCAAATTAGCTGAGCAAATTTATTGCTTCAGTTCATTCAATATATGCTAGGATTAATTTATTTGTTACACACTTAATATACAAAAGAACGTTGAGGAGACTGAAATGTTCTCCGATATTTTCTACACTCACTCAATAAGTCAGAGTTACAATAAGCACGAAAGAGGAAAGAAACGCAATGGTTGCGCAAATGTCATCATTGGCCGTGCTAAGAATGCATGACATTATGCATAGGTGACCAAGTTAGAGCCATTGGTTTTTTTTTTTTTTTTTTTGCTAAAGAGTTAGAGCCATTGGTATCAAGTTGCATATGTTTATAGATATATCTTTAAGTGTGATCCAAGCCGACGACATCTGAAATCCAGTTTACAAATCCAGATCAGAATAAAATTTTTTTAGATCTAGACCTTATGATCCAAAATTTGTTTGTTAACCCGATCGAGATCCTGATGTAACCTTTGAAGAAAATGGTATACTTTGTCACGCGGTAGTAGCATAGCACACGTCAAAACTATAATCAAATTGGAAGAGAACACTACACATCATCACATATTCACATGCATCCTGACCCGAACAGGATACAAATTTATTTATTCTTTCTCAATGCTTTCCAAAACAAGCCACACAACTGATTATTTGGTATCCCGCACGTGTTCAAAGTTCTTGGCTTTATTTTTAACCTCAAACATGGACATTGTAACTTTTTTGGCTTTATTACTTTATTTCATATACGTACAAAAACTAATAAATTAATTGATTTAAATATTGCATCAGAAAAGTAAACCCAAGAATAATTTTGTTTTCATATCTGTTACTAATAATCATAAACTGAAAAAAAAAAAAAAAAGTATGATCATAGTTATTCGAAATTATCAATACTTCATATAGGAAAAGGAAAAAGTTATTTTAACATTTCTAGTACCATTCTTCGTGATTCAAAATTTTGAGTTTTGTGATTGATATCTCATTATTAAATAGACGATGATCATATACATACAATAGTTAAGAACATCTTAGCCAAAGGCAAAAACGGTTTGATTATAAAGCTTAGAAATAGGCAAATATAAAAGGGAATGAGTATTAGTCAAATCAAAAATGAAAGAAAACAAAGTCTAGGAAGCATTCAATTTTGACTACGGTGTTAGGCGTAAGGAGATAGCTACACATTCATGGTACGTGGTCATTTTATTTGTATTCCTTATAGCCATATTATTTATTTTTGTATGTCATATCAAGTATTATTTATATATCTTTTTAAGTTTCTTCATGATTTTTTCTTATAACTATATTAAATTAGTGTATAAAGAGAAAAGTTTTCTAAATTACTCCAATATTTTTCCACTTCGATTAAAAACAAGATGAATTTAAGATATCAGATTAATATATATGTTAAGGTTTTCTTTGTCAAAACAATATATGTTAAGTTATGGAGAATTATTAAAACTAGAGTAATGAGTCCCATACCAAAGATTTATACAGAAATGACCTAAATATGGAATGACAGTTTTGCATAAAATAAAGAAATATATTTTAATATGAGCATGAAATATTTTGATTTAGTTAGTGAAAAAATTGATTTGTAGCAAACAGTTTATCTAGAAAAAAAAAAAAAAACAAACCAATTTTAGGAGGAGTTTATGATCCTGTTCGTTTCCCACGACGTTGCGATTCCACCAGCGATCTAATTTTTACTTTGATTTATTAGTTTGGTGTCGCTGAAAATTGAAAATGAACAATTTCGATTACTGTTAAAAAGAGAAACAGGTGTCGCTAGAATAAACAGTAAAGATTTTAGTGGCTTTAAAAAGAGTAGCGACAGTTCCAATAGTATCTAAATAATAAATACAACAACGAAATTACTCTCCACTGTTTATATTTTTTTGGTCGCTAACCTCAGTCGCAGCATCACGGGAAACGAACAGAGTCTATGTATGGTAGTTCCATTGATCATCGAGCTAGCATCGTGTTTTCCTTTTTTCTTTACATGAACATAAAATACCACTAGTAAATATCTATAATCAAACAAATGTCTAAGAAACTTCAGCAGGAAAATAAATATTATTTTTCTAATTTTTATTTATAGATATGGTTAGTCCAACATTTTAGGGTGCAAAGCAAAACAAAAAAATATGAGCTTTAGAAAAAGAAAAGCTTATGTAATACTTCTAGAAGAGAACCATAATAACATAAGTTTTGTTGTCAAAATGTATAAAATTATAATTATGCCACAACTAATTATACTTGTAAGTTTTTTTGTTTAACTTTAAACATAAAACTTTGTCTAAAGTTCGGTGGAGCTGAATCTAATTTTATAAATATGTAATTATTAAGAGAGTAATGACTTTCAGTTTTTTTTTTTTTTTCTTTTTTTTTTGTCACGAACCGGTCTTGGTTTTCATTAATTAAAGAACTGGTACAGTTGGTGGAGATATTAAAGCTGATTTAGCTAACGCATCAGTTTTCATATTTCTCTTCCATGGTACGAAATTGAAAGAAACAGAATCGAAACTTAAAGATAAACTGAGGATGTCGTGGTGAATCCCGTGAAGCTCCTTGCATTTTAGCGCTTTGATCAACTGTAGTGAATCAGATGCGAAAGAGACTCTCTTGAAACCGAGATCAAGAGCTTGGTAGATGGCGAGGAGTAGGGCGGTTGCTTCCGCCATTAATGGGGATGCGATCATAGTGGCAACAGATCTAGCCTTAATTTTTGGAGTTTGAGACCCGTCAATGAAGATCCAGCCAAATCCAGCCTCCCTCGTTTCCTCGCGCCATGATGCGTCGGAGAAACATTGGATGGTACCCAATTGGATGTCTGGAGTTGCCTGGATCTGGTCTGAAGGTTTCGATACTAGTGATTGAGATTGAGCTGTTATCCACTCTTTAGCTGCCACAATGGCAAGGGTTATGACTTCCGAGCAGGAGAAAAGGCGATTCTCGAAGATCTTCTTATTCCTTGAGTACCAAAGCATCCACAAGATCCATGGAGCAAGATTTCCAGATCCGAACCCACACGGTGGAAGGCAGGTTAGTTTGTTGATTCCTTCAACTCCCTGTTGTGTAGTTGTAAACATTTCTGCGTGAGGTGGAGTTTTGAAAGGAGCTAACCGCCAGACGTCAATTGCATAGGGGCAATGAAACAGGAGGTGGAGGACAGACTCATCAGCATTACAGTGTGGGCAAGTAGCAGTGGGGTTGATGCCTCTAATTCTCAGGTTTTGGCCAGTCGGTAGGGCGTTACTTAAGGCTTTCCACATTAGGAACTGGACTTTTGGTGGGGAATGGAGATTCCAGATATTCTTGTTCCAATTGAAAACCGGGTTGTGGGCTGGGAGAGTTGGTCTTCCCCTAACTGAAGCTGCATGATACCCTGTCTTGGCTGAGTATTCTCCAGACTTTGTGAGTAGCCATATATATTGGTCAGGTGCTCCTAGTTTGCTTGGTCGGAGAGTGGTAATCTCAGCTTCATATTCAGGTAAGATGGATCGTATCTTTGGCACATCCCATGTTTTAGATATAGGACAAATAAGTTCTTCCACCTTCATGTGGTGATTTTGTTCTGCAGGAGGTCCAAAAGGGGTGAGTGGTGAAGAGAGAGAGATCCACGGGTCATACCAGACCGATGTATCAGAGCCTGAGCCTATTGCTTTGCCTAGGTTAGATTTCAGTAAGTCTCGTCCAATGCAAATACCGCGCCATCCATGAGAAGCAGAAGACGAGACAGTGCATTCCAGGAAAGAGCTGGTCTTGCAATATTTACCGAGGAGGGTTTTGGCCAGTAGGCACTCGGGTTTGGTAAGAATGCGCCAACTAACTTTAGCGAGGAGGGCATCATTGAAGCAGGTGATATCCTTAAAGCCTAAACCTCCATCTCTTTTTGTCTTTGCCATCTTATCCCAAGCAATCCAGGACTTTTTCTTTTCTCCGCAGATGTATCCCACCAGAAGCGAGTTAGAGCAGACTGGATTCGTTTGCATAGGGACATTGGGAGTTTGAAGCAGGACATGGTGTATGTTGGCATGGCCGAGAGAACATATTTCAGCATTGTAGTCTTCCCAGCAACAGATAAGCGTTTTGTAAACCAACTGACTGCCTTCTGTCTAATTCTATCAATTATGAAATTGAAAAGATCTTTCTTTTTCCTGCCAAACATTTCAGGGAGGCCTAAGTATTTACCAAGACCACCAGCTCTTTGGATTCCTGAGGATTGTTGGGCCTGGATCTTCATAGTTTCAGAGGTCTTAGACGAGAAGGTAATTGCAGATTTTGCTTTATTAATCATTTGCCCCGAAGCCAACTCGTATTGCCTCAAGATGCTAATAAGAACTTTGCAACTCTTTTCATCTGATCTGCAGTAAAACATAGTATCATCGGCGAAGAGGAGATGGTTTATCCTGGGGCAACCAAGCGCAACACGGATCCCAGGTAGTTTATTCTCTTTCTATGCATTTAAACAGAGATCAGATAAGACCTCTCCACACAGGATGAACAGATAAGGGGACAGAGGATCCCCTTGTCTGATTCCTCTCTGAGAACAAACTAAACCTTGTACAGAGCCATTCAATAAGTAGGAATAGGATACAATGGTCACACATTGCATGATCCATTGTATCCACTTCCCATGAAAGCCCATTCTTTCCATGACCCTTTTGATAAAATCCCATTCAATGCGGTCATATGCCTCCGCCATTTCTGTCTTTACTGCCATATAGCAACATTTCTTTGCATCTGATGTCTTTAAATAGTGTAGGATCTCATGAGTAATAAGGACATTGTCAGTAATTGCTCTTTTAGAAACAAAAGCGGATTGATTTTCTGAGATGACATTATGTAGGATAGGTTTGAGTCTCCTAGATAGCACCTTTGAGATAATCTTATAGAATACTGAGCACAGGGCTATAGGACGATATTCAAACATCTTCTTGGGACTTGTGACTTTGGGTATGAGCCTAATGTTTGTCTCATTGTCTGACTGTTCCAGGCATCCTGACGAGAAGAAGTTCTGGACTTCAAAGATAACATTTGGCCCCACTGTGTCCCAGTTTGAGTGGAAAAAGCTAGCCGAGAAGCCATCTGGTCCCGGTGCTTTTTCGGGATGGATTGAAAAACACGCAGACTTTATCTCCATGTCAGTCGGTGTGGCCGTAAGAGATAGATGTCCTCTGAGATGCATGGTTTAATGGCTTCATCAACTGTTGCTAACCGAAGACCATCTTGTGATGTGAAGAGCTCATCAAAATACGAGGTAATCACATCAAGTATCTGGTTTTCCTCATATACGGTTTTACCTTCCTTGTCCTCCAAGACCGAAAACTTGTTAGCAGCCATCCTTCCTCTAGTTATTGAGTGAAAATACCCAGTATTCTTATCTCCTAAGGATAACCAGAGTTGTCTGCATCATTGTTTCCAAAATTATTCTTCTGCTTTGTAGGCCATTAGTAACTCTTTGTTAATTTTGGAAATCTCGTCCTGGATAGGATTAGGGTTCGACAGAGCTGCATCCAGTTGGTCTTTGAGGGTTTCTGTCAAGACATGGCTGTTTTTTTATTTATCCTTTGTCCACTTGGATATTGCACTTCTGCAGAGTTTAAGTTTCTCCTCAACCTTATCGTAAGCATCATTTGACCAGATATCCTTTATGATAGAATTGATTTCCTCATTTTCTTTTAAGCGTCTGTCATACCTAAAAATGCCCCTCTTCTTCTTTTTTGTTAGGTCCAGTTGGGTGAGCAAAGTTCGATGGTCAGAACCTTCAAACCGCATGTATTCACTGCGGCTAAATGGAAAGGTTTCCGCCCATGCTCCATTTGACATAGCCCTATCTAGGCGACAAAAGATTAGCTGATCATTTCTCTTTCCCCTCCAGGGCAGGAAATTGCCAGAGTGGCGTAGGTCAAAGAGGTCGCACTCTGACATAAAGGAGTGAATGTCAACAAAAGTACCCACATGACGGGGAGGTCCTCCTTGTTTTTTTGAGGCATCTATGATGTCGTTAAAGTCGCCTGTTAAGAACCAGGGTTCCTCCCTCGATTGACCCAAGGTAGTTAATTGTCTCCATATTTCTTTACGCTTCAAGCGATCTGGTTCTCCATAAACAAAGGTAGTAAAGAAGCTTTTCCCTTCAAACACTATTTCCGTATCAATATAGTTTTTGCAGCTAGTTAGAACTGACACATTCACTTCTTGCTTCCAAAATAGGGCTAAACCTCCACCCCCTGGACTGTGGGGTGGGATCAGAAGGTGGGAAGGATAATTCATCCAAGATAAGGAGCTTAATACTTTTTATCCGGGTTCTTCGTCTCCATGAGGAACAGAACCTCCGGTGAGATCTTGGCTTGGAACTCACGGAGGCGCTGAACTGTTGTAGGGTTCCCTAGCCCACAACAGTTCCAGCTTAGAAGTTTTAAGGAAGAGGAGACAGTGGATTGCGAAAATCCACCCTCTTCTTAACCATAGCTGGGATTATAGTTCCTTGAGGTGCTCCAGATCCATTCTTACTAACTTCCACCCGGCGGGAGGGTCCAGCATCAGAGGTAGTCCTTCTTTTTGGTGAAGGTTGCATAATGCATTTGTTACGTCTGCTTGACTTTGCACCTGCTAACCTTAGAGGGCTTTTGTTTTGAGGTCTTTGCAGGGGTGGTCTACCGCGCCTTTTCTTCCCAGGGGCACTGTTAGGGGCTTGTGTAACCTCTCGACTTTGAGCAACCGGAACAGTTACCGAGGGATGGGCTTCAGAAAGATTTAACTGATGTGGAGTCTCCTCCTGGTTAGCTGCAATTGCTGCCTCAATAATTGTGTTAGCCGTTTCTGCTGTTAAGCCTTTTGCTTCACCTTGTATCACTCTACACTTTCTTGCAGCGCTTTCAGTAGGGTCAGCACAACTCAGGTACTGCACTGTGACCTCTCGGAGGGATCCCATTACCTCCTCAGTGGATGGAATGGGCCTAGGTGGGGGAGGAGTTACTTCTGCTGATGACAAAGATTGTTCCACCATGGGTTGCCTAGTGATAGATGTTTCAGAGTTCTCAGCTCGTAAAGAGGACTTTTCTCGCCAGATTAAGCTTGATTTTTTATACTCTTCTCTAGAGTTATAATGTGGCCTTAAAGAAGTGTGTTGTGAGGAAGAGAGGGAGCGACCAAGTGAGCGTGTTGGTAAGGACGGAAGCCTTCTTTCACGAGAATCATTGTCTCTAGATAGGGTTCTATCAGAATTGGTGTCCAAATACCTTCTACGGTGAGGGGACAGCTCCTGGGAATGACCTCGAGACTGGGTCTGGAAACGGGAATCACTCAAGAGGTTTTGCTTAGAAGAGATGGTCTCCTGATTTGTTTCTCGTGGTCTTTGTCTGGTCTGACTGTCCTGGGGTGCCCTAAAGTTATCCCAAGGGGTGTAATAATTTCTCTGGGGTTCCCGCATAACAGAGTCTTTCGGTTGGGGGTTCAGTTTCTCTTGTCTCTCAGTTACCGCAAGGAAACCTGGGCAGACTTTCTTCTCATGGGATAGACGGTTACAGAAAGAACAGTGGTTTTTGAGGCTCTTGTAGCGGAAAGAGATTCGGGCTTCACTACCATCAATAAGTTGTAAGCCATCAATAAGAACCTTAACCTTAATTGTTGAGGTTGTAATCTCGGAGTCCAAGAGTTCACCGAACTCCTCACCAATTGTTTTTACCATTTCAGGGAGCCAGAAGTGTTTGGGAAGTCCTTGGATCTCAATCCAGAACGGAATCATGGAAGGGAAAGTCTCCGAGATGATTGGTTCCCATTTTTGGAGGATGACCATCCACTGGTCGAAGTGGTAAGGCCTGTTGTCAAGAACTTTCTGCATATCTTCCTCATACTCGAAACTGAACTGGAAACAACCTTTACCAAGGTCTGATCCTGTTGCTTTACCACGCAGGTTCCAGCGGTTTGACAGGAAAGAGAAAAGAGACCATAGTCTTTGAGCCGGTGGGTTTGTAAGACGACCCATTAAGGTAAGGGAGTTCTCCTCAATCAGTTTGGATGTATCAAGATCTGGAGCTCTGATTCTTTTGCAAGTAGGAGGAGCGAAGCCACTTTCAATGTTTTTTCCTTTCAGGTGATACGAGATCCTCTTGTCCATTGAAAGGAGTTTGAATGCAGTTACTTTGATGGTGGTTGGGAGGGTCTAGGTTAGGTTACTCACTTAACAAGTGAGATTTTCACGCAAAGGGACCAAGGGTAAGACATTTTTAAATTGCTTTGAAGCAGAGATAAAGATTCAAAGAAAAACTACCTTCAGAGAAAGAGCTGAAGCCAAAGTAGCATCTCTGAAGTAGTTCGCAGGCAAGAATTCTGACGTCGGAGTAGAGAGTTTGGAGGGGATGGGAGGGATATCCAGCGGATTTTGCGAGTTTGGTGGAGGGACCGCTGAATATAACCGTTTTTAGCCCCAGTGTTTGGTGAGATCTGGTTAAAACGGGCTTCCATGCTCTCTTTTGTCCACCTTGGGAAAATCGTCTGAGAGAGTTTTAATCCAAGTGAATTTCACTTTCAGTTTTTTATAGAGTGGCTTTTTGTTCGTACTTGTTTGTTATATTCTAGTGACTAAGTGAGTAGTTAATTATTTATTGTTCATATTGAAATGAATCAAAATTGGTATGCAATTGGCATTGTGAAATTAATTGGATTACAATGATTAGGCCCTGACCCATGCTCAGGCCCAGTAATTTGCCGATTCAACCAAACAACATGACCCACCCTACTATCAACGAACCATCCTTGAACTGCTAATGTTAATAGGCAATCGAACGAACCACTCTTGACCTGCAAATATCGTGCCCACAGCCCCAAGACCCAACTACTATCGTCCCAACGATGTCAGTTGCCTTTCAGGGTCATGGCACCGCACTTTGTAAGTCCATTACTTTTCTTTTCTTGATGCTTTCCATCCACTTTATATCATCTTTTTAGTTACATTATCCAAAAAGATGAGGTTAATGCGTGAATAGAAAAACTTAAAACTTTCACCAAGAAAGCATATTATAATGAGACTCGAAATTTCGAATAATAAGAGATTATGGTCGGTTGCATATATAATGATAACGAATGGTGCAAGATGACCATTAAGATATACGTTTATATGACAAAGAGAATATATATAATGGGATGCTTAGATGTTACGACTTACGACGGGTATTTCTGAAAAAAAAACAGAAGTATGTCACTATTTCTTCATTTTTTGCATGGTTTGCTAATTGCTACGTATTGCACATATGTTCCACGATATATACAAAGTAAAATTTCAAACAGACTACACAACAGATGACTATAATATAATATATTATCCAACGTGAAAAGAACAATATACTCTATAACATGGTATTCTAATAAGACTCATTTTTACGATTGTATAATGGATTTTCATAATAAACAATATTCTCCAACGTGAAAAAGACTATATATATAGCATAATTCTTCATAGACATTTACCAAAAGAAAAAAAAAACTTTTTACAATCATATCCATGATTTGCAATATATTTTGTTTTTAGTATATTAGATGTGCAAATTCATACAGTAAGAACATTGTTATAAACAGCTTGTAATATAATTTGAGTTATTTGCAGCATCTTACAAACTTGGATCTTGAATTTGTTTGGTCAATAAAATAAAAGACATTTCGACGAATCAAAAGGATCTGTTTCTTAATATTATTGGTCAGTAAAATAAAAGGTCAGCCAGCAAAATATATCCATCGAGTTCCTTTGCTTGTCAAAAGAACTGAGTCTAAAGGGACATATATAAAAGTGGCATCGTTTGACCATAATTACGGTTATATTATAGTATAATCTTCAAAAGATACCTTTTTGACATTCGGAGTCTCGCCAAATTGCAAAATCTGAGTCATGTTTAGAAAAGTGTTTGTCTAAACATACATATGACTAAAAATTGTTTAAAAGTTGCCATAAAAGAGTTGACTGTGTAGCTAAACACCAAACCCTCAAAGCTAAACAGTCGTTAATTCTGTAAGAAAAGAAAATAAACAGTATTTAATTCTTAAGTTATCTATATATATATATATATATATATATATATTTAGAAATATTTAGCAAATAAATCTTAGAGTTGCTACTTATTTAGAAGGAATGCCATTATCATTAAACTTTAAATTGAAATTTGAAACTAATATTTTGGACTAAACAAAAATTCATAATATCTTCTTAATCAATCAATGGCTAATTACAATATCTTCAATTAATTTTTTACTATTCTTATAACTAAACACAATTTAAATATTTCGTTTGAAATATAAAATAATATTTTTTAATTAAAATTACAATTTTTCAATCTTGATTTATTTAGTTTATAACTATACTTTTTTGCATTTTTTCGTTATTTGGATTTTGAAAAACATGCATGTCTTACTTAAGAAAGGAAGAAAAACAATGTTTGGTCAACGGAAGATGCTGATATTTGTAATACAGATGTTTCATATTTTGACGATTTGTTTACGTCCATTAACCCCCGGAAAATTTTGAGGAAGCATTACGAGAGGTAACCACGGTAATTACGAATGAAGACATGGGCGGTTGACAGGCCCAGTGACAGAGGCTGAGGTTAAGACGACTTTATTTATGATGTATCAAGATAAAGCCCTTGGTCCGAATGGGATGACAGCTCTGTTTTTCAGAAAGCACGGGGGGTCGTCAAAACAGACCTTGTGTCTTTGGTGAATAGGTTTTTTGAGGAGGGTGCTTTTGATAAGAGTTTAAACAAAACACATATTTTCCTTATTCCTAAGGTCGCAAAGCCAACCCAGATGGTGAATTTACGTCCTATTAGTTTATGTAATGTGGGTTATAAGATTATCTCAAATTTTTGTGCCAGCGGCTTAAGAGGGTCTTACCGGGTCTCATCTCTGAGACTCAATCGGTCTTTGTCCCTGGATGGTTGATTTCGGATAATATATTGATTGCTCAGTGAATGTTTCACGGTTTACGCACTAACCCGTCTTGTAAAGGGAAATTTATGGCGATTGAAACCGATATGAGTAAGGCGTATGATAGGGTGGAGTGGGCTTTTGTTGAGGAACTTCTACGGAAATTGGGGTTCACGGAACGATGGATATATTGGATTATGTTTTGTGTCACTACGGTTGAGTACAAAGTCCTTTTGAATGGCTAACCAAATGGATTGATAGTCCTGGAGAGGGGTTTACGACAGGGGGATCCTTTGTCTCCCTATTTGTTTATATTTTGAACGGAAGTTTTAGTGGCAAATATCCGGAAAGCTGAGATGGCTAAACTTATTACAGGGATAAAAGTGGCGAATAAATGCCCGCCGATAACGCATTTGATGTTTGCGGATGACAGTCTCTTCTTTTGTAAGGACGAAGAGGATCAATGTAAGGTTATCCTGGATATCTTAAAACAGTACGAGTCGGTTTCAGAGCAGAAAATTAATTTTGCAAAATCATCCATACAATTTGGCCATAAGGTTGATGAGGCCACAAAGGTGGAGATGCAGGGGGTCCTTGGGATTACAAATTTGGGGGGTATGGGATCATACCTCGGTGTACCAGAGAGTTTGGGTGGGGCTAAAACGAAGGTTTTCGCTTTTGTTCGGGATAGGATCCAGAGTAGGACGTCTGGTTGGACAGCAAAATTGCTTTCAAAAGGAGGAAGGGAAGTGATGACAAAATTTGTGGCGACTGCTGTTCCGACTTTTGTGATATCTTGTTTTCGGTTACCAAAGACAATTACCTCCAAACTCACCAGTGCAGTGGAAAATTTTTGGTGGAGTTCTAATGGTCAGTCGGGAGGCATGCATTGGCTTACGTGGGAAAAATTATGTGCTAGTAAGCAGCAGGGAGGGCTAGGATTTAGGAATGTGGATGATTTTAATACGGCTTTGTTGGCAAAATAATTATGGCGACTGATTGAGGTTCCGGACTCACTGTTTTCCAGGGTTTTTTTAAATAGGTACTACAGGAATACACACCCTCTAGATCCAATTCGGTCCTATTCTCCATCATATGGATGGAGGAGTATTTGTTCAGCTCGCTCTCTGGTAAACAAGGGACCTATTTCAAGGGTTGGTACCAGGAAATCCATCTCCGTTTGGAATGATCCCTGGATACCGGCTCAATTCTCGAGAAGCTTTATGTACGGGTCCATCTATGGACCCTAATCTCCAAGTGACTCAATTCATTGATCGTCGAACAAATATTTGGTGCTTGGATCTGCTCACAGAGCATTTTGATCCTTTGGATGTTGAATTGATAAGGGCAATACCCTTACGTAGTAACCAAAAGTCGGACCAGTTAGGTTGGCATTTCACGAAAACAGGAAAGTATATGGTTAAGTCGGGTTATCACTTGGCCCGGTTGGAAGTACCTCGGACTTTTCAGGCTCCTGGTTGTGGTCCGGAGATCACTCCCCTACTGGCTAGTGTTTGGCGGGTTTGTTCTCCACCAAAAATTCAACATTTTATGTGGCAGGTTTTAACATGAAGTATTTCGGTGTCGGCAAATTTGGGACGGCGAGGTATTGCTTGCGATCTGGGTTGTGTCCGGTGTGGTGCGGAGGAGGAAACAATAAATCATGCCATCTTTGTTTGTCCTCCAGCTCGACAGGTTTGGCCTTTAGCACATGTACTGGTTGGGTCACACTCTTTCCCCTCGGATTCCGTTTATGCAAATGTCGATCATTTTTTGGGTCATAATAATCATGCGTCTCAGGTTTTAACGTTTCTTTGGCTTATGTGGTATATTTGGAAAGCTAGGAATGCCCAGGTTTATGAAAATATTGAGGAAAAACCTGGGGAGATTGTTTTGATAGCGGAGGGTGAGGCTTTGTCGTGGCAGCAGGCTCTGGCGGAGGATAATATGGATAGGACCTCTAGCGCTATCGTTATAGAACCCCGACAGAGGGTTCCCGCCGTCAACCTTCCTGTTTTTTTTACGAGCTTTCGCTGCTTCGTAGATGGATCTTGGAAAGCAAATGATCAGCTTGCGGGTGCGGGATGGATTTGTTCATCTTTTCGGGATGCGACGCCGATCAGAGGAGCAACCAATTTCCGATGAAGTCTCTCTCCCCTACATGCTGAAGTAGAAGCTTTTATTTGGGCTATACGGTGCATGATCGGACATGACTTCAGAGATGTGGCGTTCTATACAGATTGTTCAGACTTGGTGAAGATGGTGTCTTCTCCTTTGGACTGGCCAGCTTTCTCGGCGTAACTAGACGACATCAAGATAGACAGGGAAGAATTTTCGTCTTTCTCTTTATCTTTTATTTCCAGAAACGCAAATGTTAGTGCGGACTCTCTGGCACGCCAAGCGCGTACCACTCCGCATCATATTTTGTATGTAAACAATTTCTCTACCGATTGATTCGTATGAGCTAATCTTTTGTTGACAAAAAAAAAAAAGATATGTAGCGAGATGAGTTTGTGTATTATTAAAAACTGAAAATTATATCATTAATTGTTAGTAAATCATCGGTTCATTATTTTGTTAACACCATTGACTTAAGATATTAGGCATATCTAATTGAGTTTATTAAACTACGATTATGTAAAATAAACAAGCAGTACTATGTTATATCACGGGTTATATTCTGAATTTAATAATTTAAATTGGTAAACCTAAATTTTTAAACCGGTAAACCTAAATAATATATAGATATAAGGGATATACATTTAAAATTTATAAAACATTAGTCATATATATATATATATTTAATCTACTAAAAATTTATATTTATATTTTATTTTTAAAAATATAGTCCCGCGGTGTACTGTGGATTAAAATCTAGTTATGTATTTTTGTTGTTAAATCGATTTGTTTGTTACATATATAGAGGAGTTTTATTGTATTTTTTGTATATGTTGTCAGTTGTGACGATATTTTTTACCATAATTTAGTTTTTTCTTTTGTGTTTGTAAATTGATAGATCATGTTAAAATCCACAATTTTATTTTTAGGAAAAAACAAAAAATCCTCTTACAATTGAACCAAAACTAAACTCGCTCATGCGAATTAGATTTGAAAAAGAAAATATATGAATCTAAATTTTCATAAACAATGTGTTGTAAATCGATACAACAACTTTGGATTCAATCAAGTATTGATTGATGGATCTGTCTCAAGCTTTAAACATGGAAATAGAGAGAACACATAAACAGAGAACACAGAGATTTGGTAACCCAGTTCACTGCATCATCAGCTACGTCTGGGGAGGAAACAGAGCCTTCAACATCCACTATAGATCAAGAGTTACATATGTGTTATGGTTAAAACATATCTCTCACACTCGTTTAACATCCTAGTTCGAGTTTCACAAGAGCAACATATGAAAGAAGAATAACAAGAGACTGAGCCTAGATACACCAAAAATCTACATCTCTCTCTAGCTCTGTTCACCTCTTCAGAACCGCCTGAACTAGGGTTCGGCGCAGCTGTTTTTTGCTCTCTCTCTTTCATCTATTTGACCTTATGTATTTATACCTAATACATAGTCGGTTCCTGTATGGGCTTCAGACCAATATTTTGTCCAGTTTCTGACAGACCAAACAGGCTCATGTTAAACAAACATATACAAGCTTCTGATCCACTACAACTTCCTGTTTCAAGTTGGATCACATCTCAACAATCTCCACCTTGATTCAAGCTTGAAGCTTTGAAGAAACACGCCCATAGAACCTTTGGAATCCAGCTCTAAACTTGGCTAAACAATCTTCAATAACCTGCATAAGTCACACTCATACAACAAACATTTCAGCAAATTCAACTCTTGAAATTTGCATCAACAATCAATGCATCCTTCTGTGAATAACCACACAGACCCCTGAAGCTTGATAATTCTCATGTCCATTCCTTCAGAGATAAACCAGTACTCAAGACACTATTGTGTCATCCTTGTCATGCGTTTGACATCTTCATAGCTTTGATCATTAGATTCCCACTTATAAGCTACAAAATAACATGTTAACAACACCAACACATGTTCACTCAACAGATCACTTCATAAGCTAAACCACTCATGAGTTAAACAACAACACAGTTTTCATCATGGTTTCTGTCAAACACCATATACCTGTTTTAGTGATTGAATTCATTCTGCAACACCGGATTCTAACTTGCTAGCCCTTGAATTCCAACTCTTGTGCACACGAGACAGAAATCAAACCTTTACTTTAATCAACTACAGAAAAAAAAATACTGAAACACCCTTGTTTCAACATGAACCAATTCTTTGATTCTAACTTATCATAATAACAAACCCTCCTTATCACTCATATAGATAGAGTGAGTCAGTTACAATTTGAGCCAACCAAATAACAACCACTTAACCAATGATCTTCAATCGATTCTTTGTACCTGTTTGAGTTACAACCAAACCGGGTTAACTCAAACCACAAGTGTTGTCTCTCACATGTATGATCATACACCTTGACAACAACACCTTCTTGATCTTGTTAGACATGTAAAGAATCTCAACATCCAGAAACACCATTGTATAACCCTGAGACTACCCATTACAATCATATGTCTAAACATATCATCCTGACACGCTGTCAGTCACTTCAATCATGTCTCATATCATCATAACATGTGATATGTCTGAGACAATGCCGTAAAGCTTCTTCACAAACCTTAAGCTCATGATGTGTTACTCTAACTTTGCAACACATTCACTAGTATGCAGAATCCACCAAACAACTTGGTACAACATCATAAATCTTCTCAGACCTTCAACAACCATTTACCAAGGAGATTATTCAAACTCCACCTTATGATGCAAACATACAACTTACAACTTCTCAAGTAGTTGTCTTCAGCTGATCAACAAATGCAATTTGACTCTCTTACATTATCAGCATTTCTATGATTTCATATCAATTGCAAATACTTCAAGCCTTGAGATAACCAGTTTCCATGCGAGATGCACAACAGACTGAACTTTCCTGAAATGAATTACAGAGACCTTATCCGCAAACACCTATAATTGTCTCTCAGATTCCTGTTCAGAGGAAAAAAAAAACACCTTGATCACTTCAATGTTCATTCATCTCATGCTAAACACATTACCGTTCATTCTGATTTCACAGGAAAAAAACCTTGTAACTTACTTCAATACCATAGATCGCTCCATGATAGAATACCTCAGACACGACTTCACAGAACAAAACCATCAACAAGTTTAAAAAACTTTCAAACATGTTTACAAAAGAGCTAGATCATAACACGATCACCTATGTGTCTTCAAATCAAACAGACTTTCCTCTATGGTTCTGACTGACGCCGTAGAGACTGTCCTAGTGACTGAATCAAAACCTTTAAATCTCTGCTTAGTAACTCAGAACATCCTTCTGAACCACATAGCAGAACTCTAGAATCAAATATGTTCCAAACACCTGAAACAGTCTTCAATTCAACAACAATTTGTATGACAGCAATCGATTGAATTCCAAAATGCACCGCTGTTGTTTCCAACAGGTCACGCCGCTTAACTAACTAAGATTAGGAAGACTTTCGACACAAAACTTCGTTCAGTCTACTACAAATAACAAATATTCAGCCAACAATTTTGATAATCACCATATTAGCTTACCTTTGTTCAATTCACACTGACCTCTGATACACTCCATCATGTAGATAAACACCTCCTGAATGCGAATTCTCACACTCTCTTATAGCTTCAGACAGTCTTGACTCATTCACATACTCCCTTGACTGCTACCATCAAGACTTTGTATACGTCTGCACTAGTCACAAATATAGCAGAGCGAGATGCTTGATACATTCTGAGAAAAACCACATGATTCTTGATTAAACCAACTTCCAAGTTCCAACTGACATTACCAGTCTAGTTTAAGCTACACAATCATATTGATTTCTATCACCAAATGTAAACTCCACCTTGATGACAACCAATCTGATCAACTACCAATTATCAATGTAACGTCGTGTTTTTCTCTTGATCATCATGTCAAATCAACGATGCTGACCTACCATGCAAACTTTAAGAGCTTGAGTTTTCCATGTCTGAATTTCACTATAACCTTGTTATCTCATCTCGTTTTAAAATTGAAGCTTTTAGTCACCACATCACTGATTTTTCCTTATCAGTTTTCAACATGAGTCTGTACTCATCTTCACAAAACTCATGTGCCACGTCAGCTATATCATGAGCTTGACCAGTTTCTACAACATCTACAGAAACCTGAACAATGACTAGACCCTACATGTTGTTCCAACAGAACACCTATCTGTTCCTTCTGCTTCAGCACTCGTGTGCCACAGAATATCAAACAACATACCTTGTAGTCTTGAGCCAATTTCTTAGAATCCTTTCAGCTCCTTGATGATCTCTTTTAACGCCTGATCATCAACACTCTGAATCTTTCTTAGATTCACAAGAATCTAACCATTAACACTGATACTTATCTTGCAATCAACCAAAAATTTTATCAAATCTTAGCCAGACTTGAATTTCCTCAAATATCCTAACTTGTCTTATTTCCAACAGATTAACCTGAAACTGTTTCATGCACATCTGCAACTTCTTCTTTGATCTGAACCAGAAAACCTTATTGATACTCAAATAACCATTAGCACACATAGGAATTCAAGCTTTTATGGAGTCCCATTGTAGCAGGATCCTATTCATACGAATTGTTCAAACCTCTGAAACTCGCACACAAGCTGCATCAGACTTTCAGCAAACTGAATATTTCAAAACACAACCTGAAACCCATCATTGAATCTTGGATAATCCCTTGCAAAATCAACAGCCAACCTTTTGTGCTATACCAAGACTCTGATTCTCTTAACACTTGCAGACCATCAACAAATAGAAACACTTCTTCAGAACATCACACTTTGACCTTGTGACTGTAGAGGATACAGACTTGACGTCTTCAATATTTGAGCCTAAAGCAAGTAGAGGTTAACTCCACCTCAAACTAATCTCCAGTTGGTTGTGCAACCTTAAATCAAAGACAAACTCTATGGATGAGTGTTCTTGTACCAGCCTCGAAATATATCATATAACTGACATCAACATTATCACCAGTGAATATCTTGCCCCTAGAACTCACATTGATGTTCAACTGTCGAGCCATTGGAGGAGACAAGCTGTAGATCCTTCAGAGTTCGTAAACCTGAAATCATTTGATCTTATCGGATCCGCTGTAGTGAATCTTCCTTCCTCCAACATCAACGTTCTGAAACCCAGAACAGCCACCATCTTCTTGTGATAACCCGTCCCGTGGACCCTACTAGCCTCACTGCTAACCGCCCCAACGGACCCCAAGCTGGCCCTGCAGGGCATCGATCCTAACCCATCACTGTGGATATCCCAATCCACCAGTAGGTTATTGGTGCGCCAGGCGTTCCTCGAACCCTGGTCCTCACCCATTAACAACCTTCCCACAGGACAAGTTGCCACCAATTGATCCTACTGGTGGATTGGGATATCCAAGTGATGGGTTAGGATCGATGCCCTGCAGGACCAGCTTGGGGTCCGTTGGGACGGCTAGCAGAGGGCTAGCATGGTCCACGGACGGTCCGTTGGGGCAGCTAGCGGGGGCTAATGGGGTCCGCGGGACAAGTTGTTACAATAAAAATCGATTTTTATGTGACAACCCGTCCCGTGGACCCCGCTAGCCTCACTGCTAGCTGCCCCAACGGACCCCAAGCTTGCCCTGCAGGACATCAATCCTAACCCATCACTGTGGATATCTCAATCCACCAGTAGATTATTAGTGCGCCAGGCGTTCCTCGAACCCTGGTCCTCACCCTTTAACAACCTTCCCACATGACAAGTTGCCACCAATTGATCTGGGCCAGCTTGGGGTCTGTTGGGGCGGCTAGCAGTGAGGCTAGCGGGCTAGCGGGATCCACGGGACGGGTTGTCACACTTCTTCTTTCATGTTATTGTAGCACCATCTCTCTGCGAACTACAGATCTGATATAAAGCTATCATTTTCCTTCACAAATCTGAAAGCTTTCTCACACAGCTTGCTCCTCAAGAACCTAACGCTCTGATACCACTTGTTGTAAATCAATACAACAACTTTGGATTCAATCAAGTATTGATTGATGGATCTGTCTCAAGTTTTAAACACGGAAATAGAAAGAACACATAAACAGAGAATATAGAGATTTTGTAACCCAGTTCACTGCATCAGCAGCTACGTCTGGAGAGGAAACAAAGTTTTCAACATCCACTATAGATCAAGAATTACATATCTGTTATAGTTACAACATAATTTTCACACTCGTCTAACGTCCTAGATCTAGTTTCACAAAACAATGGGTAAAATATAACAACGGATCAATTGTTCAATTACTAAGTGAGTTACCAAATATTCCCGGGATCAGTCTTAAGAAAAATTGACAATATTTAAATATCACACTGTTGTAGATATAGTACTATGAAAGGGAAAAAAACACCAAATGTTCAAAGATAGCTTCGGAATCAGAACTCATGTAACATCAACTGTTAAGTTCGAACAAAATATAATATTCCATTTTTGGCAAATCAGAATCCCATCCCTAGATTGAAAAGATTACGGCAAAAGAGACATCTCACAATTTAGGTGAAAGAAAGTGCAAACATAATCAGACATATAAACATTGATCTGACATTTACAAGATATAAAGCTATATATATATATATATATATAGTAATTTTAATAATCTTGTGTTTCACTCCATTTGTAGAGTGCGATCTAGTAACCATTTTTTGCTTGTTATGTTCGGAAAAATTATGAATCAAACATAATTTGTTTTAAGAGAAATTGGATGATATGGGACATATGATAAAGTGAAGATGACTATTAGTTGAGTTATATAGAAGAAAAAAAAACATTTCCATAGATGAAAAAAAACAAAAAAAAAACAAAGCAGAATGGTCAAATACACTTTTATTTCTGGTTTTTATAATAATTAATTCTTAGATATTTTTATATTTGGTCTCTCTCTATGTCTATGTCCACACACAAATGTTGTATTGTTGTAATGTTTATTTGCGCAAGAACGACAGGAAAGATGTATTCTTTTAGTGTTCAAGAAAACTTTAGAATAAGTTTTCCATTTTTGTTGAAGATCGAATTTTTAATATGATTAAATTGTCAATTTTCATGTAAAGGATACATGTTACCCTGTCGTCATTGAATGCGTAAGACTTACGGGATTGGGCATAAATGGTACTTAATTACTTTGGTTAAATTATGCTTTGTCTATATTCTATGGACTTCAGACATTAGTACAGTATTTGCGAACATATTAAGATTACTGTTGTGAAGATTTTTAGAATCCTAGATTATCGATACTACGACTATTTCTACCTAAGTTGCAATATAGTTCACTCTAGAGTCAAAAACTAATTAAGATTTAAGAAGAACCACAAAAGTTGGTTTGTGCAGCAGATGGAACCTTCCTGAATGAGAGACAACGACGATATATTATATTATTATTAATGCATAAAAAATTAACTAAATCAATAAAAATAATAGAAAGGGTATAAATGGAAAGAACAGTCAACCCAAGAATCGTCAAGTCACATGAAAACGAACGTCGATTCTGACTCGGCGAAAACCCAACCTTTTATATAAATAGCTAGACGCATTATATAATGGCATCATCCATACATCTCTCTTATTAAACGACATTGCTGACCAAGATCTTACAAAGCAAGCCAATCTTGAACCACGAAAGTTAATGGAGAGCTCAAACAGGAGGAACAACAGCCAGTCACAAGATGACAAGCAAGCTCGTTTCCGGGGAGTACGAAGGAGGCCTTGGGGTAAATTTGCAGCAGAGATTCGAGACCCGTCAAGGAACGGTGCCCGTCTTTGGCTCGGTACGTTCGAGACAGCTGAGGAGGCAGCGAGGGCTTATGACCGAGCAGCCTTCAACCTTAGGGGTCATCTCGCTATACTCAACTTCCCTAATGAGTATTATTCACGTATGGATGACTACTCGCTTCGCCCTCCTTACGCTTCTTCTTCGTCATCAGGTTCAACTTCTACGAATGTGAGTCGACAAAGCCAGAGAGAAGTTTTCGAGTTTGAGTACTTGGACGATAGGGTTCTTGAAGAACTTCTTGATTCAGAAGAAAGGAACAGACGGAATTAATCACGATTAGTTTGGTTTTGTTATTTTATATGGCACTATATATTGTGGCTACTACGTGCATTATGTGCATGTAGCTCGCTTTATAGTACTTGATTTGGTATTTTTATAACGTGCCACGACCATAAGTTGTAAGATAAGGCGTACCTTGCGTTTTCATAAAATATAAACGTTAGATGGTTTAATTAATTAAGTACGTACACTAAAGATGATTCAATGTCAAAAAAAGAGTACACGATTTAACTTCATCAGTTTGTAAGACAAGAAATTTTCATTAATTATGACCGTCGTCAAGAATCTATGGACGATGAACTGATATCGGTGTGCTAAAAGAGATAATTTAAGATAACTATATGATATCTCTTTACTTTCACCATCTTTGAATATGGACATCGACTTTGTAAAAACTCATAAGCTAGAAAACATCATCGTAGGTCTCTACGTAAACTTTATAGAGAAATACCCTAAAATAGCACTAAACCAAGTTTTAAGGATAATTATAGCACACATTTCATTAATTTCCAAAAATAACACTATTTAACACATTAAAATATTTAAAATTAATTTTTAGAATTTGTTTTTTTATGTTTGGGTTTTCAATTTCATATTTAGTGTATAGTTTTGAAGGGTAGGGCTTAGTATTTCGAATTTAGGATTTAATTTTAAAAGATTAATTGGTGCTATTTTTGGAATTTTAGAGATGTTGTGCTAAGTTTAGAACAAAAACTTATTTTGGTGCTATTTTTGAGAATCTCCCAACTTTTTATTACTTACTCTGATAAAAACTATATTGTTTGTAAACTTTAGTTTGTGACAATATGAACGCTTCCGATCGATCAGCATGACATCTTGAATATCAAATATTGTTTAAGAAAGAGCAAAAAAAAAAAAAACAGTTCTTATTTCAACTGACGTAGTGATGATCCCTATTATAAAATTATACGAGAAAACTATAATATGAAAATCGTAATATAGAATTAAGTCTTTAAGATCTTTGAAATTTTATTGGAAAGAATATAAAGTGTTACTAAAATTCCTAAACCTAAGTAGACTATTCTGAAAACCCTATAAAACTCTAAAAATCATACTTTAGTATTGAAAAAGACAGTTATATACTACGATTAATCAAATAAGTAGAATACATAAATATTGTAAAGAATCAGTTGCATCACTTTCCAACATAAGGACGAAATTCGACTAAAGATTAAGAAAGGTTAATTTTCAAATGATTCTCGATACATAATTTTCTCTGTTTTTACCGACTATTATTTTTTTTGTTTTTTTTCTAATTGTTATGTGTCTCTCTCATTGTTTAGAAAGATATTTAATACCATATTACGGAAAGGTAATATTTTTTTTTTTTTTTTTTTTTTACTTTTTTAAAGGTAATACTTTCACTATAATGATAAACCAAAAGAGAGAACTTGTGAACGACCTTAATTTATGAATTGTCTACAGAAACATAAGAAAGAAATTTCTACTGTTCTAGTACTACTACTCTTGTTCCGTTCGTAAGTAAGAATTAGTTTGCCAGTTAGGTCGATGATATCGTAATTAGGAGTCAATTATGAAGTCCATGGAAATAGAAAACCTCCATAGTTTATATGATGCTACGCTCTCTTCATTAACGAGAATATGTATCACAATTTACTATATAGAATTAAGTCCAACAAAACTGATAACATCATATTGTATATATACATATATTTTTCCAAACAAAACAACCAACCAACTTTTGAAATGTGAACTAGTAATTTGAATTTCCCGGGGATATTGATACATAAAAGTACATAACAGGATACACTTGATTACACAAAACAATTAAAAAACATGATTAAGAATACTCTTTAGTCTTTTACAAAAAAAAATATAACCCAAGTAGATGTGCCAGTGGTGTTACTATGTCCTTATCCGGATTCAAAACAGTATAATATATTTTCACAAAAAATAATATATTGTGAGCTAGTGAGTAGTAACGCTCTAACAATTTAAGGAGGAAAAACAAATTAGTAACAATGGATCTAACGGTTTGCATCATTTCTAAGTGCCTTGGTTATAGTTCTCTCCATAATCTAAAAGCTCCTCCAATATACTATCGTCTAGATACTCAAACTCAATCACTTCCTTCCCGTTACCACCGCCTCCTCCTTTATATTCCGACGACGAAGAAGCCACCACATTCACATGGCCTCCACTTGGACTGTTCCCCATCATTGGGTACTCATGAGGGAAATTGAGAACGGCCCTTTGGCCTCTCATGGCAAAAGCGGCTCTATCGTAGGCCCGAGCCGCATCCTCAGCTGTGTTAAAAGTTCCGAGCCAGACACGAGCACCATGTCTAGCCGAGTCGCGTATCTCAGCCGCATATTTCCCCCACGGACGCTTCCTTACCCCTCTGTATTTCACCTCGTTCGTGTTAGACGACTCTCTACGTTCCATATATGAAAAGCTTTTATGTTTTTGCATGTACATGAGTTGATGATAGTAGTGATAATTTATACGTGGATGTAATGTGATTCTATTAGAGAATCTAGTGGACGTTATTTTAACGCACGTGTGTGTGTTGAAAAGCCTCCTTTAAATTCAATAAATAGAAGTTGAAATAATGGGAGTAAATTGCAATTTACATTATATTAGTGCCATCGTAAGAGTATAAGAAATTATCGGGCAAACAAACTATTGTGGCTGCTCAGTGTACATTATAATTTAGGAAGAAGTAAGGGGCTAAAATGTAAAAATGAAAAGGTAGGGACCGTGAGTGAAGTCCAATGAATCTGGATGGTCAAGGAGACGGCTAAGTTGAAAGAAAGTATTTTTATGACAACGGAACAGAGAAGCTCTCAGCCTCTCAATTAATTGTCTCACGTGTCAACTTTGACCGCACGTGTAGTAGATTCTCAAGTCTTTTAAATTTCAATTTGACTATCATTACCAAACACATAGAGATGTGTGTGAATCTTGATGCCTTTATAATTTATAAAGACAGGTAAAAATATGTCACATTTGTGACTTCTATTAGAGAAAATAAAACATAAGCATGCTTACTACTTTTATTTGGTTAAGTATACAGTATATATCACTCTGTGTTCAATTCATTGACCAGGTAAAGTATGGTAAAATCTTTTACACTAAATTTCTCAATTTTACTCTTAACTAAAGCTAGTTGAACTATTAACTACTTATTATATAAAGGCATATATATAGTTCATTCTTTATTTAATTTGTGTAAAATACTAAAATTTGCCAAAATAACAAATGGTAGAATTTTTTGGTAGGATACTTGTTTTTTTTTTTAATAAAATAAACATAAATCTAAATGATAAATCATATTTTACTAAATGCCAAAACAAAGAAACCAAAACAGAATTATATATATATAAAAATTCCAATTAAGGGATTAAGCCCTTTTATTCGAGATTGTTATGATCCAAAAAAGAAGGCCCAACGAATTGTTTCCCAGAAATACAACTGTGTGTTTCCTTCATCCTTTTTAAAAGAGTTCAATTGTAATTCCGATTTCAACTATAAGAAACTTAAACAAAATATGATTTTATTGTGGACTGATAGTCTGATACCATATATTTATACCTACCGGATTGTGCTAGCCGGATTATGAATCAATCAAAACCATGAAAATGCATTGAAAACATTAATTCAACAAGTTGCGGAAGAAAAAAATGTTTTTTGATACTGAGATTATAGTATCATGATAGAAGGATTATGCAATAGATGACATTATGAAGATGGATCTGACACTATAAATCCAGTTGGAGTTCAAGAAACGGAGGATGAACTTGAAAAAGTGGAAAAAAAAAAAAAAACTATGAAACTTCCACATATATGTACATCAACATTAGAAATACGTCTGTCAACACAAGTTTAGAACCACAAAGAAACTAAATGAATTATAATATCGAGGAGGGATACGTGAAATTCGAAGATGCGGCGTTTGAAAACGCCAACAAACGTTTTTGTTATTCCAAATTTCCAAGTGTCAAAAGCTTAAACAAAAGACATGAATGAATGATTCTTTGATTCTTTCACTGTAATGATCATATCATCACACTACTTCATGACTTGTCTATCCTTTGCTTCGATTGGCCATTTTCCACTACTTTTTGTTTTCTTTTGTTTTTTGCTTTTATCAAAGTTAGATTTTTTTCTTCCTGTCAAGTGCCAAACTCTTTTAAGCCTTAGACTTTTTTGACCAAACAAAGTGACATTTAGTTTGGCCTTCTATCGAGAGAGTATGTGGATACTGCTCACTCTAGAATACAGACAAACCTAAATAGTATACTTTTTCATTTACTTCTTTACAAGTAATTTTTTTTCAATGAAACTGATGTCATAAGTATTTAAAAGTTATTATATAATCTCCTATATATTAATAGAGAAGCATTCTTGAAAAAATGCTGATATGTCGTCGCCAGAGAGTTCAAAACACATTTTAGCAAATAACCCTTATTATTTAAACTAATTACATCCATGCCACTATAGATTTAAATCAAAATTCATTACATAAATTAGAAATCTTTGTAGCCATTTAATTTGAATCTATATTACTATATTTTAAAAAACAACAGATTATTTTTTAAAATTAATAATATTCAATTTTATTAAAATAAAGTCCATACAAATTCTAAGGAAATTTTTTTCTACATTCAAATTCTAAGAAAATTAATTTACGTAAACCACATTAAAATTCTTTTCTACATTCAAATATTTCACGGGTGAAATGTATTTTTACACAAAATAATCGTAAATTTAAATAATAATAAAAAATAGTTACATATTTTGTTTTATATAAACGAATTTTAAATCTCAAAGAATAATTTTACTCATAATAATTTTATTTCAATCGATTTATCCGCACTATGTGCAGATTGTTTACCTAGTATATATATATTGACGATTAAACTTGATTCTAAACCGGCAAAAATAGTGTTATGAACTTACAAAAAATATACAATTCATCTAATGGTAAGTCTATTTGTATAAGGTAGCATCACATCAGAGATCGAGTCCTACTATCTATGAATGTAGAAATTCGGCTAATAGGCCGGCGAGTTGTGGCCCAATAATTGACAAAAAAATAGAAAATATATATAATTATTTTCAGCAATATATGGAAAAGGTTAGAATTAATCTGTATAATATTATAGGAGGTAAGGCAAATGTCTTTGTTTCTCTTGTCACTAGTCATGTAATTAACTTTTCGTTACTTAATATGAATTATGTCAATATAATCCATAAAATAAGATAGATTGAGCACTACGATTATCTATTGGAGGCCATAAAAATTGAAGTGATTTATGATTTTTATTTTATTTTTTAAAGATGTGATCATGTGCGTTAATTCCATCCTCAAAACTTCAAATTCGACAGATTCCAAAATGGCTAGCATCCAACAAAATCTAACGTAAGGAAAATATGACGCAACATACACACTTTTTTTTATATGATAGTATCGATGTCATCATACATACTTTTTTTATTATGGTAAAATACATACTCTAATTTATCACACAATATCAACAATTCGCTTGGTTGCGTTAAACTTACAAACTCTAAGTGCGTGGTTGGTTCCTATAGAATGTTGACTAATGTCTCTTAAGACTCTAACCTATACCCATCCCAAAATGTTGGCGACATGCATGGATGACGATACTTATGAACCCACGATAAGTACTAAACGATCTATAAATATTACACAGGTAAATATTGAGATTAGATGCTCAATGATGATATTGGTAAGTGGATTTAGGTTGCGACCGCCGACCGCAATGAAACGATAATGCAACTGACACTCTCTCGTACCTTTAAACATACAATAACTCTCAACATGCAACAGTTCCATAAACTACATTTTATTATATTAATAAAAAAAAACTCAGTCCAATACAAAAAACGAAACGTAGTAATGCCCCGCGCCTTTTTTGTAAAAGCGGTCCAACACTGAACGATTCTCTTTTACTCTCGACCCCAACCAATTTGCTTAATGCGTGGCTTTCTTAAATCCCTCAAATATATTTTACTTTTTTTTATATAAAAAAAAATTAAAATAATTAAACTGATTCCGATTTTGTTGTCTTCTCGTTCAAACCAAAGTGTTTATTTTTTACTAAATTCGATATGTTTTTTTCTCCCCCGAGAATAAGATTCAGATTTTTTTGTTAAAAAATTCCAAAATTCCTTTAAATCTTTATTCTTTAACACTATTTATTCCAATAACCTAAATTCTAAATTATAAATAACATCTAACACAACAATAGTTTTGTGTTTTTGTGTTCTGAATAAAAAGATTTTTTTTTCTTTAATAATCAGATTCTCTCCATCCTTCATTCACTGTTTCTTCTAATGTATCCATCAATACACGACGACGATGATCTCCTCGCTGCCCTTTGTTTCGATCAAAGGTTTGATTTTTATTCTTCAATTCCGATGTTTCGTACCTTTTAGATTTCTGGGTTTCTCATGGTTTCCCTAATTTCAATAACGAAGCCTCAAAGTTTCGAATTTTTATAGAATATCAAAAGTTTTTTTTATTTTTCTAGGGATCGTTTTGTTTTGCGTTTATCTGAGTGGTTTGGTAATTGATAGAGATGACTCTCTGTATGTAGCAATGGAGTAGAGGATCCTTATGGATTTATCCAGACAAATGAGGATGGCACCAACATCTTTCAGGGGTTTGGGTCCTCTGGTGTGAATCTGCAGCAGCCACAACAACAAGGGCTACAATTCGATTCTTTTAGTGGAAACCTTGAGCAAGTTTGTAGCTTTAGAGGGGAGAACGACGGAGTTGTTTATAGTAGCAGCATTGGATCAGCACAATTGGATTTGGGGGCGTCGTTTAGTGGAGTTTTGCAGCAAGAGACGCAGCAAGTGTGTGGCTTTAGAGGAGGAAACGATGATTCTTCAGCAGCAGCAGCGCCTCATTTGTTGCAGCAGCAGGAACCGGGACAAGTGGTGTGTAGCGGTGTTGTGGAAATCAATTCTTCTTCATCTGTTGGTGGTGTTAAGGAAGAGCTTATACATGTTGAGGAGGAATGCTCGAAAAAGAGGTAGTCTTTTTCAAGCATCTTAATACCTTTGCTCTTTAGTTTTCAAGAACTGTTATGTTTGATGCGGTGTGGTGTGTTTGCTTTTGGTAGAACTATTTTGTAGCTAAATGATTTCTCTTGCTCTCCACCAGTTTTGGATCTTGAATTCGATTGTTTTTAGTTTGGTAGCTTCGGTTCGCCACAAGTTCCTTGTAGGAAAGAACAAACTTGTTGTGTGATCTTGTTTTTTGGTTATCTACATTGATAAGTTTAGCATCCACTTATTTTGTTTAATATGATTATGTATGAACAGAAGACGAACTGGATCATGTAACAAGCCAGGAACCAAAGCTTGTCGTGAGAAACTGAGAAGGGAAAAGCTAAATGATAGGTATGTTCAAAGCTTTGCATAAACCGTATGTTTTTTGTTATTGTTTGGACTGTGTTGTTCTGCAGTTGGTCTCATATGTAAGAATACCTGGTGTGTTTCAGGTTCATGGACTTGAGCTCTGTTTTGGAGCCTGGCAGGACTCCGAAGACGGATAAAGTAGCTATACTAGATGATGCAATCCGGGTTGTGAATCAGCTCAGAGGTGAAGCTCATGAGCTTAAAGAAACCAACCAGAAGCTTCTGGAAGAGATCAAGAATCTAAAGGTTGGTTGCTCACTTTGTCAGAAAACTTAGCTACCTAAACCATCTGCTTATGAAATGAGAACCTAATTGAAGTAGTCTGTGTAGCTTCTTCTGGAAAATGTTTCTGGCTCAAAATCATTATGTTTGGTATTTTATCTGATTTCTAGTCTAACTCTTGTGGAATAGGCGGAGAAAAACGAGCTACGCGAGGAAAAGCTAGTGTTGAAGGCAGATAAGGAGAAGATAGAGCAACAGTTGAAATCTATGGCGGTACCTCCATCCGGTTTCATGCCTCCCCAGCATCCAGCAGCTTTCCATCCCAATAAGATGGCGGTCTACCCTAGTTACGGTTACTATCCAAACATGTCAATGTGGCCATTCGTCAACCCTGCTGGCCGTGATTCGTCTCAAGATGTCAAAGATCATGCTCCTGTTGCTTAATCTTCTTTCTGTTAGATTCATCATTGATCATAGTTCAGATGATTCTTTATCAGTAGTTTTGCAGTAACCATTGGGTGGGGATTAGAGAGTTTTATGATTTTTGTTTCGGTTTATCAAGTCTTTAAGCTTTACTCTTAGGTGCTATTTTTGAATAAAAATGTCTGAGAAACTTGTCAGTTTTGTTTGGTTTCTGTCTTTTTGATTCAATGTAAAGGTGGAAACAGATCATTTGAAAATGTATTACATTACACCAAATGAAGAGTACAATTTTGTAAATCAAGCAAGAGTTAGTGGTCCTTTCTAGTAGTTGGTCATAGAGTAGAAGCATCTTAGCCACTCATTATTTAACTCAATAATACCCGACCGTTGGATCTTTGCCATCTTGTAGCTTTGAAGCAAGGCAAAAACAAAAACCATCACCAACCGAATTTTACTTGTTTGCATAATTTGTGAAATCCAAAACGAAACGTAAGAGATTATCTACTTTAGTACAACAATCCATAATTGAAATGTCCCACAAAAATTAAATAAAACTGAGAGCATTGTTCTCAATCTCATATAGGAAACATCTGTTTAATTAACAATCTTTATACACTGAGTTAATAAAGACATGGTGTGTAAATCGTATTCTATTAACAAAAATAAAGAATCAAAAATCTTCAGATGAGTTTGTTTAATAAGTGACCAAGTGTATATATATATGTAAAATTGTACAGAGGTTTCTTCAGTTTACTTACGCGGAAGCAAGTAGCCAGAGAGTAGTAAGTGATGAAATGGCGATTGTGACCCAACAAAGGAAAGCTAAAGCTACAGAGAGTTGGTACCTCCAACACTCTGCTTCGAAACTGCAGCTTCCTAAATCGCCAAAGTATAAAACTGTTATCCCCGCGGATGACGAGGCTCCTGCTAGTGACAATGTCGATGTTACCTGAATCAGGAAAAAAAAAAGACAAGAAGATGATTCAAAGGTTTTGGTCATTTAGTAGAGAGAATGAGAGAGAGAGAGGGAAGAGAAGAGATGGGATTTTTACCCAATCTCCAACTACAAAGAGGCTGACTAAAACCGGGCTAAGCAGCGTTTTCTTTCTCACTAAAGCGAATGTGTCAAGTATTGCAAGACCAAAACTCCATATCACTTGCAAACCCATTGCTGCTATTAGATAGCTGCAACCAAATATTTCAAAAAGTGTAAGAACATATTGTTTAACTCTGTACGTGCTAAATTGTCACAGAATCAAGGATTATTTTACACGTTTTCAAGATCCTTAAACTTCAGAAAACAAACGAAACAAGTAGAGGTTTCGATTCATCAGGACTAGTTTCGTAAAATGTGCAAAGGATACAAAACAAAACACAGCTTCTTGAATTTTGAAACTTGTGAATCTTTGTCCAGATGGATCTGTCCAAGCAATAGACAAATAAAGCCACAGTTGTCTAGAACAAGATCTTCGAGACACCTAACACCAAACTCCAAACTCACTCAAAAACTGCTTTAAAATCCTAAAGACCTAATCCAGAGTTCAGATTCTAAAACAACTTTCTCGGGATTGGATCTATACGATTCAACACACTATCCAAGAACTCAATATCCTTAACTCTGTGATCAAACAGAACAGAACACTAAAGAAACGAAAAAAAGCTGACTTTATGATTACCAGAAAGCAGTGAAGCTGAAGAATCCACCAGAAGTAACCATATAAGAAATGGAACCAGCAGCAAAAACACACTGAGAAATTCTCAAGACAAGACCGGTCACAGTCCCTGGTGTTCCAGGGATATCTATCATTTCTCTTCCACCAGATGACACCCACCAAGAATCTCCAAAATCAACACAAAACCCAAATCGTGAATTGTTAAGTCTTTATCACTTCTCCGAGACTAAAGAGTTCACAACTCTACCGGAAAAAAACAAAAAGAAACAGCTTTCTTGAAACTCAGAAGATTTGTCCGGCGAGGAAACAAAAAAGGTAAGATTTTTTCAGGGTACGAAATTGAGGAAACAGAGGAGAAGACTATTGAAAACTTGAAGACTTTTTGTTTATGTTTTCTTTTGTTTGATTCAAAGGGGCACATACAGAGGAGGAGAGAAGACAAAGAAGAACAAATATGCGCAATTTTTTTTTTTTTTTTTTTGTTAATTGGAAAGTGGAAATTTTTTATAAATAGTAAATTAGCTAATGGTGAAAGTGATGGACAAATATTTATTTTAAAATTCAATCTTTTGGTCTTTTGCATTGTTGGAATTTCACTTTTTCAATTGGGAAATTGATTTTATAATGTTTGATTGATATACTATTTTTTTCTTTTTGGTGATTTGATCAGGCTTTTGGCTTTTTATGTTGTTTGTTTATTCAGTTTTTGTTAGTTTTATTACTCAGCCAGAATATGTCCAACTTTACGGCAAAAACCATACCCAACCAAAAAAATCTCAATTTTTTTTTGTTTTGATTAATAGTAAAAATCATTTACTTTGTATAACTTAAAAAATCAAATTGTTTGAAATAACATAAAAATAATGCGCATAAACTATAAATTAAATAAATATAAAAATAAACATACAATATAGAAAAAAATAAATATGAATTAAGCTATTTAACTTGTTCGAGAAATGAAAATACAACATTATACTCAAATACTTGCTATTTTATTCGTATCCAAAAGAAAAACATCACAAAAACTTAAAATTACACTAAAAATTATTAAAAAAAAACAAAGAGATATGTATCTTCTGCGTGAGATTGTAACTTCAAGGCTAATCAAAGAAACTAAAAAAGTTGAGATATTCTCTTAAATCTATACTGGTGAGAGTTTAGATAAAGAAGAGAAGAGTGTTTAGATTTATTCTTGTAACCATTTACGTGTGTGTTGAGAATAAATAGAAAAACGTTTGCTTCACGTTTTCTAAGCGGAAGATTGTAGTGTTAATTCTCTATATCCTTACATAAACTTCATGCACAATGTGTTAAACTCGCTCGGTGTGAACATAGGGTTCGAGATGGCTAGTCTTGCAATCTGGAGAAACATTACCAACAAGAAGGTTATTTAAAAGCAATGACACTATAATATTTTTTTATTATAAATATAGTGTAAACATACACTAATTAATTATGATATTATAAGAAGATTATCCAGTTTGATTACTTCGTTAAGCTGATCGGTGAATTTCTGGCGCGATTCTTCTTTAACTATGGAGGAATATAGGCTCATGGCCACTCCATCATCAGCTGACATCGTCTCGTTCACAAACTAATCATATTATGTCAAATGTGTTATATATAATCAATATCACCAGTAATACTGATATCTCACTTTAAGCAGTGAATCAGGTTGCTTACCGCTCTGAACTTTGTGTAGAAAATGGTGAAATGATCTCTATCAAATTCGCGACTATAGAAATCGTACAATATGGGGCTCAAAATGGCTTGGTATACAAGCTAAGATCAAACCATATGCAATATTTTAGTAATTATTCCGTTGATTATTTCAATATTAAAGATATACTAGGTAACTACCCATACTATACTATGTGCGATTAATCGATTTAAAGAAAATTATTATAAATAAAATTATTATCCTAGAACCAATATCTGTTTGTGTGAAACATAATATATAACTTAAGTTTTTTATTTATTTATTGAAAACTGCGTTTTCTCGTGTAAAAAATATGTTTCACCCGTGAACTTTTTGAATGTGTAAGAGGTTTTCTCGTAGAGAAAATATTGATAAAATGTTACTATTTATTACAGTATGTCTTTTGTGTGGTTGAAAAATCAAATTCATATCTTCTTATGTTTTATTTTGTAATCATAACAATTTGCATGATTCTTATGTAACCATAACAACATATAGTAAGTTACTCGGTAGTTTAATTATTCAATTTTATTATATGTTAGTAACAATCAGATTCTAAACTAAATTTTCTGAAGATAATTTAATTTATTGATTTAATATTTTTGATTCTATTTAAATCTTTTGAGTTAGTCGATTTGTTAATATTTTCTATAAATGACGGATTATTACCAAAAAAAACTATTATGAAAAAATTAATGAAATTCCAAAATCAGCGTATTCGTGTAAGAATACATTTCACCTATGAAATATGTGAACGTGGTAAAGAAAATATTTATAAAATGTTACAATTTATGGCAATATATATTTTTATGTGTTTTAAAAATCAAATTTATATTTATGATTTGTCGAGTAACTATAACAATTTTGCATAATCTAATAATCCCACATTTTAAATATTATGATTTTTTTGGGTACTAAGTTTATTTATAATGATAAGGGTTATTGTTTCATTTATTTTTATTAGCACATAAATGAATATACAATTAGACTGTATATTCCTATTCGGTTATCAATATTTTCATTTTTTAATAAATAATCACACTAAATGTTGAGATTAATTAGCTTACATACTTAGATATATATAAATAATCACACATCCCCTAATTTGTTTTCATTTTATATTTATTTATGAATATATTTAAATCTATATTTATTGAGAAATAAGTTTCTTTAATGAGTTAGAGATATTTCAGGGGTAATATACTTCTTTTTATAATTCATTTTAATAACTATTAAAAGCTTGTTATTTAAATTATTATGGTAATAATACTAACATATAACATGTCGTTTTTATATGATTTTGTTAATAAGTTATATGTTTTTTATTTTTATTAACTTTAAATTAATTGATATGTTCTATAGTCTTTTTAGAATATTTAACTTATATTGATTTTAAGAAATCAATATTTATATTAATTTTAAGAAATCCATATTTATATTAATTTTAAGAAATCAATATAATTTTGACTTGTATATTTGTAAGTAAATTTAGTGAAATTTTACTTTATTATTATATTTGTGTGAGAAATGATGACATATCTAATTATTATTCAGTTAATTATTTTTAAAAATAAATACAATGACATATAGCTGTAATTAGTTAAAAAGTTTAAGGGTATTTTGCTAATAAGTGTTATGAGCTCTGTAGTGGCAACACATGAGTTTTTTTTTTCAATTATGCTTCTCTATTAATATATAGGGGATAAAAATAAGATTGTGAGGTATATATTAGAATACCAAGAGCAAAGCTCCTATGTAGACGTTGTTGAAGATGAAAAAGATCCCTCCAAGTACCTTAATCGCTATACCAAGAGCAACTATGTATTTTGCCTACAACTTTCTTGATTAATTATAAGTTTATAACGCAAATGAACAAAACATACAGTAGAGAAGTTTTGTGTGTGTGTGTGTGTTTTTTTTTTTTTTTTAATTCAAGTAATTGTGTTTAGTTAGGGCTTTGGTATAATAAAATGTTTACCTGGTTCTCAAAAAAACCAAGTTTTGGTTTTAACTCATCGGCAGCTACTCCACCATTAAGGTCGAATCCAGAAACCTTATGGGAAAAAAACACATGAAAAATAAAAATCACTAGGTTAAAGAAACAACAATATATTTCATTTAGATCTAAAAATGTGATTAGTGCTTACTCTCTCCAAGCAGACACGATGAACGCAGATGCAAAGATGAGTCGACCGGCGTGTACAAGATGCGGCATTTTCTCGATCCTTTTTCCACATTTAACCACCCTTTCACGGGTTTGCTCCATGTTTTCTTAAAATTATACGAAGATTGTTAAATGTATGAAGAGAGTTTGCTAGGAAGGAAGATTATGAAGTCCCTTATCAGCAAGGAGACGAGGGAGACGGTTAAATAAATGGAATAATTAAATATACAGTACAGACTATAGGGTATATGATTATATAAAATGAATAAAAATAATAGACACACATTAAAAAGTGACTTACCTCTATGTCAAGAAATAACATCGTAAAATAATAATAATAATAATAACATGTTGCTTAAAAAATACTACGACTTGTGATAAATAAAAAAACTTAACTATCGAATAGTATGTGAAACAAAGACCTTCTCTCTATATCTTAATCATGGATGATGGCAAATTGCAATTAAGAGATTAAAATGAAAATTAATCTAGTTAATGTGTATAAATGTAAATTTTTAGGTAGGGTCAAAATGAAAGTTTTGATTTAAATGTAAAATTTGAAGAGTCAAAAGAAAAAAAATAAATTTACCTAGGATCAAAATATAAAATTTAATGGGTCATTTTATAATTTCTACCTAAAAATATACAAAAAAAAAAAAAAAAAAAGTTCACGGCCTCCGCACAGTTTCTTGGGATATCTCTGAATTATTTAATAATATAAACAAAAGGAAGAAAAGTTTTAATCCTCATTTTTTAGAGAACACAGAGACTGGACACGTGTCTGATTTTTATTGGTTTAGTTTTGTTTTATTATTATTTTTTCTTTTAATCTTTTCTTTGTTTTCTTCTCTCCCTCGACCAAATCAAAACGAGAGAAACACAAACGATACAATACCTCTCGCCTCGTCGTCTTCTTCTTCCTGCGACTGTATTTATCGATACAGATTGAGAAGGAGCAAATCCGTCAAGAGATCATTACGCAGAAGCAGCAAAGAAAAGAGAGCTTATAGCCGAGGTTTTACAGGAGATGGCTATTGAGAGAGAAATGGCGAAAAGACGAGTGGTAAGTGCCGGAACATCAGTTTTGGATTCTAATAAAGAGAAGTTGATTGTATTGGTAAGTGCTGGACTATGTTAGTGAAGCATCTTCAATTTTGAAAGGTTATAATAAGCCTTTGTTTCATATGTGTTCTCTTTTGATTACTCTATTTCAGAATAGGGCTACACTATGGGAGCAAAGGGTAAAGAAGACAGTGTTGGTACCATGCATTTGCCTTAACTCCAGCGAGGGCCTGTTGCTACCGGTACATCTGTTTTGGAGTCTAACAAAGAGAAGCTGATTGTACTGGTAAGTGCTTTAAATGATTGTTCTTTCTTGTTCTTATGTTTACAACAAGTGATTTGTCTCATCGTTTTGTATCCACACACATTGGTCTTTGTTTCATGTGTGTTCTCTTTGATTACTATTGCAGGCTAGAGCTGATCCTGTAGGAGAAAAGCATAAAGTAGAGGATACTCATCAAACTGGTTTGAACAAACATGTTAAAGGGAAAAGGCACAAAGCAAAAGAAGCAGTCTTGGAAGAAGCTTTAAGTTTTGGTGTGACATTTGTAAAGTTGGGACCTTTTGTCAAACAGTCATGAGGGATCATGAGTTAGGTAAAAAGCATAAGGCTGCTGTTACGCTCCTGCTTCTTGTTCAGCGCCACAATCAGAAGCCATTGCAGTAATTGAAACTGCTAATGCACCGGCTCAAAAAGCGGATGAAATGTCAGTGAAAGAAACAACGGGAAAGAAGACAGAAGAAGGTGATAAACGCAGCGAGACGGCCAATGTTAAGCAGACCGCTAAAATAGTCCTTGTCCTGTCAGACGCTTTTCTAGAATATGGAGCAAGGGTGGGGACTACGCCAAACTCCATCGGTGGATATTCTGCTCCGTTAAACAGAGTAAGGAACAGAACGAGAACTATTTGCAAGACTTTGAGTTCAGACATGATTTTTGTTTTTTGCTTTATGTGATAGTTATGATCTACTGTGTTAGTTATCATAAGAATTAAGTAAGAAGTAATAAGAACATATGGACTTCAAAAGTCTATAATGCCACAAAGGGTTTTGAAGCTTGCGATCGTGAATGTGGGAAGACAATACGCAAAGAAGCATCTGGAAGAACATGTCTCCAACCTGATGTCATCTAACATTGTTCAGACACTAGGTACTATGCTGGACCCTGTTGTCTTCTAGAGAGCTTCTCACTTCTCCAACAACTTCACAACTATTTGGCCAGAATTGAGCTTTGTTATTAAGATATCTCTTTGGTTTCTGCTTTGTTTAGATTTTTTCTCTCCTAACTTTCAGAATTTATGCTAAAGTGCTTTGGCAAGGCAGTATTTCCAAACACTATGCACTTAACCACTAGGAAGAGAGAGCTTTCTTCCTGGGCAGCTCGTTCCTCGTCTTCAACTTCCATACCTACCATCATCTTCATTTGCTTCTTGTTTTTTTAATTTTAAGGATTGTAGTATATGTTTTAAAGTTTTTATAATGTAATATATTTGTTTTTTATACTATAACTACAGTTTCTAGTTTTATTTTCCAAATATTGCATACATTATATAACTAACATTTATAACATTATAAAATATACTTTAAACATATTTTTAATTAAAAAGATTAAACACCCAAAAATGACTAATGGGAGAACAAAAATAAAAAACAAGGGTGTGAAGAGATTTGAATTATTTTTAGTATTATTAAAAAATAGAGACACCCAATTGAGGTTGTGCAATGAGATTGCTGTTAGAGGAACATAACTAATAAAGACTTGAATGTTTAATATAAACCTTTTAAATAAAGTTTAATAAAAATGTACAGTTATTCGAATTTTAAATTAGTTTCTCCCAAAGTTGACTTGTCTTACAAAACGGCCAGAACGCCTTTTGGATCAGAACGATCGGACCGGTACAATATTCTCAATTCTACACTAGAGTATAAATTTATATTTTAATATGACTAGGGATTTGGGAAACTAATCAGAGAGTTAGCCAATTCCAGTTGTATTTAGGGAGACTCATTGGTACATACATATATACCAAAATGTCTTTCTAGTTTAACCGGCTAAAAAGTCAATGTATGAGGATATAGATCCGAAGTCTCACGTTTTATAGATCTAGCTTAAGTTTTGTTTGGCTTTGGTTTCGAAAAACTGTGAAAATGTCATTTAATATATGTTCATTTGCATGTTGTTATATTAGTCTAGAAGCCTACATAGAACGTGAACAGTTGTGCTAATGTGATCGATTTTATATTGAGCTACAACTTCTATTGAATAAATCCGCATGTACATGTAATCAATCACCATGTAGTCAACATCCTACTATATTAATCGAGAAGTACAAATATGAAACTAACCTTAAAATGTGTAAAAAATTACATTCAATTGCCATTAGAAAAAATTAATTAAGTTTAATTAACTAATTTAAATAAATATAGTTAATTAAAAATAAAAAAACTCACAGATTAAATATTAAAAAATCTTAAATTTTGTTTTTCTCTAATAAAATTATGGACGAAATTACTAATTATTTTTTAAAAAATATTTAAACCAATCAGAATTTTAAAAACTAAGATTTTATATCCAATTATACAATACAATTATTTTTAATAACTAAATTTGAAGATTTTGTTAAGATTTCAAATTATGATTCTCCTATCATCTTTATTTTATTTTATTTACAAATTTTTTGGAATTTTCATATAATACTTATAATTAATAAAATACATATTTTTCTGCATATATTGTGATTTAAATTTTTAAAAACGAAAATATATTATTCAATGTATGAAAATGTGTGTTTTAATTTCCACATTTGCGGGTTGGTAAAACTAAATTTATATAGATGATAGATTAATAACTTTTATTTGCTCACAATTATAATATTAAAATTACTATTTTATATTTCATAAAATGATGATGCAAATACAACAAATAAATAATATAAAAATATAATAATACGTCAAAAATAAAATACTTTTATATTCTAAAATAATTAGTATTCAAATAAACTAATAGATTTACATAACAATTAAAAATAAATATTATCTCAAACAAAATATATATTTTTCTAAATAAAATAATAATTTTTATAATGATATTATAATTTTTTTAAAATGTTAGACCCGTGCTTTAAGCACGGGATATATTCTAGTAAATTATTACAGCACTATTTGTTCGTTTGTCAAAAGATAAAATTCGAATCCAATATCACATAAAGACGACGCATTTTAAATGGCTTTTAAGTCTTAGTCTGTTTTAACTTTGGACGTCTTCTTGGCTTTGTTGAGTCGATGCTTCATATCCACGAAAAATAGCAATGCTCCTACTACGGCCAATCCTTTGAGGAAGCTTAAGAGCTGAAGAACAAACTCATTATTATGTCCGAACAAGGCAGGGTTTGTCATTGCGTGTTCCGCAAGCTACACAATACACATTAACTGAATCATCACACAGTGGAGTTATCACAAAGCTACAATTAGATATTACATGTAGACCTCACTAACTCACCTCGCGGAATTTTGATTTGACTTGCTCTGTTTGCTGCTGGTCAAAGTCTGATTTGTAGAAATTGTATGCAGTTTCGTATGACACAGTTTCATTCAGAGTCTAACAAGCAAACCAGGAGACATAACAATTAAAAGAAAAATGAGATTTTCAAAAGAAACCAGAAGTACACTTAAAACGAAAGATCGGTTGTAATACCCTTTTCAATTTGAGATAGAGAAGTCCGAATTCCTCAATGTCGATACGATGGTTGTAGAAATCATGATTGATCATTGTCGCAATGCCTTGGTACATAAGCTATATGCACCCACAATATTGAATTAGAATGAGACACAAAGCATAAGATTCATAAGTGATGGTGATGCAACACATAATTATTTGTTATCTTTTGGTGCTTAGTTTTATTAAGATTAGAATGAGAGGTGTCAGCTCTTACAAATAAAGCGTGAATATTTAACCAATTCATGATGGTCCAATGGTCGAAGGAGTCAATATGAGGTTGTGAGACCATGATTTTAGTCCTCTCATAACGTTTTCAATCGTGGTTGACACTTTTTGAACGCCATAAAGAAACAATCACTCTACTAGGATCGATACATTCGGCAATTTTTAGATTAATGGAATAAATTTTGGTGCTCTCGCTGCATCAATAAAAGAAGAGAAATTCATAGAAGAAGGAATTGAGAATTAGTACCAAGAGGAAGGCACCAAAGAAGCTGCCATAGATGAAGATAAGTCCACCAAGCGTCTTCACTAAGATACTAACTGCCATAAGATGCTTAATTTGATCTCCTGAATAACCTAACTTTGGTCTCCAGTAATCCTCTCCTCCTTCCCAATTGGATTTGAGTTCCATATAACTAAAATTGAACAAAGAATAAAAAAAAATCCCATTTGTTAAGTTTAATCCATCAACTGAGATAATATCAAGAACCTCGTTGTTGTTAAAACAGAGGATTCTCTAATGCCCTAAGAATCGTTCATTTACAAATAGTAAGAAGAATGATGATGATTCTTACTCATTCCAAGCAGAGAGGAAAAAAGAAGAAGCAAAGAGAGTTCTTCCAATAATGTCGACATGAGGGAACGAAGCAACTCTTCTTCCAAACTTGTTCACTTTTCTTTGCACAACATCCATCTTCAATAGGAATTAGAAAAAAACTTTGGAACTTTCAAAGATTTTGTAGAAACAAAGTCTTACGCTTTGGCCTATGGAGGAAAGATTACAAAATTGGGTTTGGTGATGAAAATTGCAGATTTGGTCTTCTTTCCGGTTAAAAGAGTGGATGCACGTTGGTATTTTTTTACTTTCCTTCTTTTTTTCAAGCTTCTTGGTCATTAAGAAAATTCAGATCAAATACATCAAGAATATTAAAAAAAGAAAAAAGGAAAATTATAGTTTTTTTTTTTTTGTTCAAAAGGAAAATTATAGTTAAAGGTGTGGATGTGCATACCATCGACATATGTGATATGTGCATACATGTCCTCTTGTTTAATTTTACCTATACGTTGATGCGTGTACTATATTTATTAGTCTATACCATGTTATTATATGTATGTCTTTTGTTAATTTGTACATACAAAAAGATGACTCTCTTGACACTTATCTTAGGGATTTAACACTTGATTTATAACTCGTCAAGAGTATGGACACTTTCAAAACAATTTACAACAAAACTAAATAATTTGTAGCTCAAAAGGTTAAATAAGAATGGATAGAGAGAACAAGAATGAGAGAGCCTCTCTTACCGTATTTTTTTCGTTTTAGTTTAGTGGTTTGGTTACTCCGATTAGTAACTAATTATAGCCGTTGTCTGATTTCCTTTTCGTAGAAATCGATAGCTAACGTTACAATTACGATCTGTGTCGGTATTTCCTTTTTCCAGAAGTAATTGAGAAGAAGTGAACACTTGGAAGTTTTTGGCCTTTTTTTTTCGGAAAATTTTGAGAAATACCTTTTTAGTGTACCATTTTTTACAAATATCTCTTTCATATGTATCAAGATTCAAACTCGTTTTTTTTTTTTTTTTTAAATATGAAAATTATCAGCTTATGTGGATGGTAAGTACTACTCGGATTGTTGTTTATGTAAATGCTTATCTGCTTATGTGGATTAGTCCCCAATATTATTAATCTGTAGAAGTTTTACTGTATTTTCGTAAAATCACCCTACGATATTTATTTGGTATAATTTTTTTTGGTCAAAAGTTACTTTTGAAGAAACAGAGGATCTGTACGAGTTACAAGCTATCGCAGAATGTACCTGAAGGACTTCAGACGAAGCGGGAAAGTGTCAAGTTGTCTTTGCCAGCACAACACCTTGAAGACAGTGCGGTGCATCGAGCGTTGAGATGTTGAGCATGGGCGAAAAAGGTGTCAGCCTAAAAGGTGTCCGTTGGAAGCTACAAGCAAGTGGAGTGTTGAAGTCAACATAATGATGAGGGTTCCCCTATGACACATTGGACAAAGAGAGGTTCTTGAAGGACATGGTGCATAGGATAATTTGCTGGATAAAGAAGAGTATGGTGAAGATTGTTGCTGTCTATAAAAGAGAAGCATTTCACATCTTTGTGCAATTACCACTATTAGAGAGAGAAAAAGTGTGTGTGTTTAGATCTAAGTAGAAGAACAATATTTCTTGAGAGTTTCATTGGTGAGTGAATAAAGAGTGAGCATAGCTGTTGCTGTGCAAGTAAGATTGGGTAGATTAGGATTGGTTCAGTGGCAAACCAGTTGTTGCGGTGTTGCATAAAACTGATCAAACAAGCTTGTAATATAGTTGTTTGAGAAAGTCTTAATAAAGCTCAGTTTACTGTTTTCCTGGTGTTCTTGTAGCAGTATTCACGGTTCTAGTTATTTCAATTGGTATCAGAGCGGGAAACCGATCTGAGACTGTCGTCTCTACACAGGTTAGATCCTAAGTTATGGAACCAAATACTGATGGTACAGGTACAAGTAAGAACATCATGCTGGATACTAAGAGATATGGATATTGGAAAGTTCGAATGACACAACTCATCAGAGGCCAAGGAGAAGTGAAACGACCAACTTTTTTTTTTTTTTGATAAATAAATAATAAATATAATATATTAAAACAACTACAGCTAGTGGTCCCATACCCACTAGCCACCTAACCACGACACATTCAACAGCGGAAAACATAATCAATAACCAATAATAACCCAAATAATAAACCAATATTATAGCAAAGCAATATCTCAATACCAAACAACAAGAAACATGAAACCAGCAACCTAGCAATGTTTCTAATGACTCAACTCTAGCACCCTAGCAAATGCCAGACAACATCCAATCGAGTCCCTAGAACATCCTCCTCTTCATTGCCTTGATTCCACGGTCACACTTTGCCTTTACCTGCACCACAAACACAAATTGAGATGCATGAGTATTTGATAAACACTCAGTGAGGCAATCCTCCCATCTACTGGGCTATACACACAAGCAATAAGATCTCTACAAGCCACAAACAACAATCAATAAAACAAACCAGGCAATATACAACGCATGCAACATCCATCGCAACTGAACAAGGGGTGTCGACCGACACCAGATGGTGTCGATCGTCACTGACTATCTGGTGTCGACCGACGCCAAACTGGTGTCGACCGACACCCTGCCCGACACTCCCGAAAACCCTAGTTTGTGTCGACCGACGCCTCCACATGGCATCGAACGACACTCGCCAAAGTCCCGAGCCGTCCTCGCGTTGGTGTCGACCGATACCCCAACTGGTGTCGACCGACACCGATACCGAGCAGCAATTTCCCTCGATCAGAAACTCCGAATCTCGCCTCCAATCCTCTCCAATCCGCTCCTTGCACTCCCAGAAGCCAAACCCAGCCCAGATAGCAATGAAATAGCATAGAGAACTCAAGGAAACAACCACATAAGCAACAAATCACATAGAATCTAGAAATCTTAGCTTAGATAAGCCATGGTCATGCACTCACCTCTTTGCAGGAAGATTCTGACCAGCAAGAACGAACTCCCTCACTCCTAGCAAGCTTCTAACACCTTCCCAGCCTTAGATCTCCCAAGAACAGCAAGGAATCTCTCAAACTCTTCCCAAAAGCTCAAGAACACTCTCTCTTTGTGTTTTTCTCAAAAACGGCGAAAACACCAAAATAACACGACCCTAGGTCGTTTTCTACCCCTAAAAACTCGATTTAGGGATTTCCTAAAACCAACCACACAAACCGGACAATTAAAATTGAACCGACCAAACCGGCCACAACTGGTGTCGATCGACACTCCTCTGTGGTGTCGATCGACACCCTCACCAAAATTCCAGAAAATGGTTTGCGGGTGTTACAATTCTCCCCCACCAATCTAGATTCGTCCTCGAATCTCGAACAACCATCAGTCAAGGACTCCCGTGCAACCGTCTCCACGGCCCGCACTCCTCTGACCGATCTACAGAAGGTCTCCTCTAGGCGATAGACTCACGCTCCAGGCGTCATTTGCTCTTGACTTTTTGGACTTTCCTTTACTCATAGGCCTAAACCTTGAGTTTTTATTGGCTCCTCATCAGACCTAAGTCTGCATGCCAAATGTTGGCTCCTCATCAGGCCGAAGCCCGCATGCCATAATATATAAGGAAAAGTCCAAACTCGTCTCTCGGGTTGCCACCCTACAGCGCGCCCCGGATCGTCATCCGAAGTCGATATACCAACCATTCTCCCGAGCCACAAAGTCTCTGAAAATGGCAGTACTAGGAGAACCTAAGTCCCCCAAGAGTCGCGAGCAAACGATTCTGAACACGTCCGAGTCCTATCCCTATCCAGGTTTCCTTCTCGTGGCTCGCGTAGAACATCTCAATGTCCTACCAACCACATATTCCCTCACTGGAATACCTCATGACCACACAAGGATCATATACGCCACAAGGGCCGCCACAAAGGCCAAACAGAATGTCCTAAAGAGGACCGCCACCAAGGCCAAACAAAATGTCCTAAAGAGGACCGCCACCAAGGCCAAACAAATGTCCTAAAGAGGACCGCCACCAAGGCCAAACAAATGTCCTAAAAGGACCGCCACCAAGGCACTCTGGCTAAACAGCCCGCCACAAAGGCCATCTGTCCCGAAGGACCGTCACAAAGACCATCTGTCCCAAAGAACCGTCACAAAGACACTCTGGCTAAACAGCCCGCCACAAAGGCCAAACAAACGTCCTAAAGAGGACCGCCACCAAGGCCACACAAATGTCCTAAAGAGGACCGTCACAAAGACACTCTGGCTAAACAGCCCGCCACAAAGGCCAAACAAACGTCCTAAAAGGACCGCCACCAAGGCCACACAAATGTCCTAACGAGGACCGTCACAAAGACACTCTGGCTAAAAGCCCGTCACAAAGACCCCACAATGTCTAAAAAGACCGCCACACACGGGCACACTGACTCAAAAGTCCGCCACTAAGGCCACACCCAAGCCCCCTTTAAGGCTCTCCACCACTAAAATGGACAAATTCTAACTCCCATAAAACTTTCCATATTTAGCACCTTCCATTTTTGGAAACTTTCCACTTTTGGAAACTTCTCTTCACAACCCCGCCTCACGGAAACTTTGTACCCCAAACACCACCTCATCTTGTTACTGAGTCGCACAACCAACCACCCCAAGCGACCGAGTAACAAGAGAGATGGGCTGGAATACTCCATTCCCGCTCCAGCCACGGATTACAGATGGGACCCGGCTAAACAAGCTCAAGTCGCGGCTTGCTTCTCATACCACTTCTTGAACCTTGCCTTCATCTTTGTCTCAGGCTCCCAAGTCTGCTCCTCAACACCATCACAGTCCCAAAGGACTCTCATCAAAGGAATCTTCTTCTTCCGAAGTTCCTTGATCCTCCTCTCGAGAACCCTCACTGGTCTCGCCTCCAAAGTCATGTTAGGCTGAAGATCCTCAGGAATCTTAGCCAACACTCCTCTCCCTCACGGAGACACTTCCGCAACATAGACACATGGAAAACCTTATGGAATGCGCGCATCACCTTAGGTAACTCCAATCTATATGCCACTGGTCCAACCCGCTCAATCACTCTGAATGGACCCATATACCTCGGACTCAACTTAGTCTCTGACAATGACCTGTTCGGACCCCGCAACATGGCCATCTTGAGGTACACTCTGTCTCCTACCTGAAACTCAAGATCTCTCCTCCTCCTATCTGCATAACTCCTCTGCCTATCCTGAGCCTCCTTCATGTTCAACTTGAGAACCCGAATCTTCTCTGAGGTCTCCTGAACAAAACTAGCACCAAACATGCTCCTCTCCCCACCTGAGTCCAGCATAATGGTGTACGACATGGCCTCCCATACAAAGCCTCATAAGGAGCCATCTTAATACTTGCCTGATAGCTGTTGTTGTAAGCAAACTCTACCAGGTTCAGATGATCTGCCCAATGGCCACCCCAATCCACACACACATCCTCAGCAAATCCTCCAGTCTGGATCCTCCTCTCTGACTGTCCATCAGTCTGGGGATGATAAGCTGTACTCATGTGCACCTTAGTGCCCATCTCTGCTGAAATGCCTTCAGAACACCGAAGTGAACTTAGAATCCTATCAGACACAATGCTCGCTGGCACCCCATGCAACCTGACTACCTCCTCACATACTTCTTAGCCAAGACCGCTGCTCCATCAGTCTTCTTAATGGCCAGAAAATGTGCTGACTTAGTCAACCGGTCCACAATGACCCAAATAGCATCAAAGGTCCGTGACACTGGCAATCCTACCACGAAATCCATAGTGATCATATCCCACTTCCACTCAGGAATGGGTAAACTCTTCAGTAACCCGCCAGGAACCTGATGCTCAGCCTTCACTAGCTGACAAACATCACACCTCGAAACCCAACTGGCCACATCCTTCTTCATCCCGACCCAATGATAGTACCTCTTGAGGTCACGGTACATCTTGGTCGCTCCTGGATGAATGGATAACTTGCTCGCGTGAGCCTCTCTCAGAATCTCCTGTCTCAACTCCTCATCCTTGGGCACACACACACGGCCGTGCACCAAGATAGTACCATTACTGAGACCTGATACTCGGAACCCACATCCTTAGAGGCATTCACTAGCCCCAAATCCTTCTCCTGAGCCAACCGCACCCTACTCAGAAGATCTGCTCTATCTACTGCTTCCAAACCCAACGGTTCCTGTGAAACAGCACATAAGCACAAAGCACTGATCTCCCTACAGAGACTCCATCTCCTGCTCCTGAGCCGAAGCTACCCTCTTCCGACTCAGAGCATCTGCAACGTATTAGCCTTACCAGGATGATAGCTATCTCCAAATCATAATCTGCCACAAGCTCCATCCACCGCCTCTGTCTCAAATTCAACTCAGGCTGAGTGAATATATACTTCAGGCTCTTATGATCTGTGAACACCTGTACCTTTGCACCATAAAGATAAGATCTCCAAATCTTCAGGGCAAAAACTACAACACCCATCTCCAAATCATGAGTAGGATAGTTGCCTTCATGCACCCGCAACTGCCGCGAAGCATAAGCAATCACCTTCCCATGCTGCATCAGAACACAACCCAACCCAACTCTAGATGCATCTGTATAAACCACATAGGGTTCTCCCTGCTCAGGCAAAGCCAACACTGGCGCAGTAGTCAACAACTCCTTCAGGCTTGCAAAGCCTTCCTCACACTCTTCTGACCAGACAAAAGGAACATCCTTCCCTGTCAACTTAGTCATAGGACGTGCTCTGCTTGCAAACCCTTGCACAAATCTCCTGTAGTAACCTGCCAATCCAAGGAAACTCCTGATCTCTGTGGCATTCTGCGGTCTAGGCCAATCCCTAATAGCCTGAATCTTCTCTGGATCTACAGAAACCCCCTCTGCGGAAACAATGTGACCAGAAAGCCCATCTCACGCTGCCAGAAACTAAACTTGCTCAACTTGGCAAACAGCTTCTGCTCCCGCAGCTTCTCCATAACTGCCCTCAAATGCACTGCATGCTCCTCAGGACTCTTAGAGTAAACCAGGATATCGTCGATAAAATGATGACAGATACATCCAGAAACTCCTGAAATACACTGTTCATCAATCTCATGAACGCTGCTGGTGCGTTAGTCAACCCGAAAGGCATCACCACAAACTCATAATGCCCATACCTCGTCCTGAAAGCAGTCTTCCTCACATCTGCCTCATCTATCGGTATCTGATGGTAACCCGATGCCAGATCCACCTTGGAGAACCAAGTAGCACCCCTCAACTGATCCAACAACTATTCAATCCTCGGGAGAGGGTACTTGTTCTTCACAGTGACCCGGTTCAAACCCTGTAATCAATACACAACCGGAAACTCCCATCCTTTTTCTTGACAAACAACACTGGCGCTCCCACGGTGACACACTAGGACGGATGAATCCCTTACTCAATAAATCCTCTAGCTGCTTCTTCAGCTCTGCCATCTCTGCTGGAGCCATCCTGTAAGGAGCCTTGGATAACGGTGTCGTCCCCGGTTCCAGTTCAATGGTGAAAGGATCCGACCGAGATGGTGGTAATCCTTGCAGAGACTGAAACACATCCTCAAACTCCTCCACTACTGGAATACCGCTAACCGTAGACTCCCACTAACTCTGGCATAGATATAGTGACCAAATAAGCCTCACGGCCCTTCTCGATCATCTTCCCAGCCTGAATGGCTGAGATCACGAGACTCCCCTGAAGTCGGTCTAATACCCTGAAAAACCAACTTCCCTCCTGGTCGCTCAAACTCCACTCTACCCCGATAGCAATCTAAATGCACCATATGCCGATGCATCCAATCCATCCCGAGAATAACATCATACAGCTCCACGGAACTGATAAGCAAATCCGCTGGCCATGACTCTCCTGCGATATGAATATCAATTCCTCTAGCTCGTCCAATAATCTCAGGAACTTGCCTCCCGCAACTCTAACAACTCCTGTACGCTCCAGGATCCCCGCTGATCCGCACACTCTGCACACTCTGGAGTAATGAAGCTATGAAGCTCCAGAATCAAACATAACGTGGGACTTAAAACGCCACCAACAAGGTCCCTACACAAACCTCATGTGTTGAGAACCTAACACTTTATCACAGAACATAAAATCTGACCCTACTAAAATTCACAAAGATTAAGTACCAGAAATTATCCTGTGATCGCCCCGGCACTAGTTCCACCAGTCTCCACTGTCGTGTAAACCGAGGCCCCTGCTCAATCCGTGCCACCTGCTGACCCCCAGGCTGCACCTGCTGCAACGCTGCCACTGCTGCCGGCTGCAGCTTGGGACAAAAGGCTTGATGTGCCCTGTCTCCCTACAATGATAACACACCCGAGGTCCTGCCGTCGGAACACTCCTCTGGGACAACTAGCAACCCGGTGATCCCTGCTCCCACAACCGAAGCAACCCGCACCGCTCGGCTTCTGCGTAGCCTCCCACTTCCTCTTGGTTCCCTGGGCATGCCTACCGCCCTGCTAGAACCACCCTGCTGCTGAGCCTTACTAGGCTGAACTGCTGGAGCTACCGCCACTGACTGTGCCCGGATATCCTCCTCAATCTCTGCTGCAGTCTCAACCAGCTCTGCACGCGTAGCATAACTCCTCCCTCTACAGTGAACTCTCAAGTCATCACGAGCCCTCAAGAACCTCCTGATCTGAGCCTCCTCAGGCTCCATAGCCCGACCTCCATAACAAAGAAGTCGACTGAACTCCAAGTCCAACTCCCGCACTGACCGTGTCCCCGAGACAACTGAAGGAACTGCACCTCCAGACGATCCAATGCCTCTCTAGGAAAATACTTGCGGTTGAACTCCAAAACGAAGTCAGCCCAAGTCATCTCCCGCTGCAACCTCCTAGCAGCCACAGATCTCCACCACAACTCAGCATCACCACTCAAAAAGTTGACCCCTATGTCCACCCAAAACTCCTCAGGACATCTCAGAGTGTGGAAGTTACGTTCCACTCTCGTCCTCCACGCATCCGCATCAGTAGGATCTACACCTCCTGAAAACTGCTCAGTACGCAACCGACCCATCTCTGTCAACATGCTGAGATAACGAGCATGGACACCCGCATCCGCAGCCACTGGCTGCCGCTCCTCCGCCACCACTGGTGGCACTACCTGAGCCTGAGCCGGTACCACTGGTGGTAACCGCTCTAACACCTGTGCTAGCAAAGCTGCAAGGTCAACACCAGGGACTCCACCCGCTGGGACCCCCACACCCGGGACCCTAGCATCACCGGCCACTGGAGCATCAACACCGCCCCCTCCTGCCACACTCACGGAATCCTCCGGAACACCCTGCGACTCGCCAACACCCTCAGCTATCACACTCTGGTCCTCGGTCTCACTAACCACTGGGACTCTGCCCCTACCACGACCACGTCCGCGTCCACGACCACGTCCGCGTCCACGACCTCGACCAGCCACAGCACCCTCTCTAACCATCTGCACTACCATGAACAGAAGGCTAAGCAAACAATTCCTATTATTACACAGAAACATAAACTCACCGTGGAATCAAACACTCGGCTCGAAGAGGATGTTCTAAGACTCCATGCCCCACACAATTGACTAACTCACATAATCAACCAAGACATGCAATCCCAAACATCTACAACAGAACCTAGCGAACCCAAACCTAGAACCGTAAGGGCTATGATACCAAAATGAAACGACCAACCTTTTTTTTTTTTTTGATAAATAAATAATAAATATAATATATTAAAACAACTACAGCTAGTGGTCCCATACCCACTAGCCACCTAACCACGACACATTCAACAGCGGAAAACATAATCAATAACCAATAATAACCCAAATAATAAACCAATATTATAGCAAAGCAATATCTCAATACCAAACAACAAGAAACATGAAACCAGCAACCTAGCAATGTTTCTAATGACTCAACTCTAGCACCCTAGCAAATGCCAGACAACATCCAATCGAGTCCCTAGAACATCCTCCTCTTCATTGCCTTGATTCCACGGTCACACTTTGCCTTTACCTGCACCACAAACACAAATTGAGATGCATGAGTATTTGATAAACACTTAGTGAGGCAATCCTCCCATCTACTGGGCTATACACACAAGCAATAAGATCTCTACAAGCCACAAACAACAATCAATAAAACAAACCAGGCAATATACAACGCATGCAACATCCATCGCAACTGAACAGGGGTGTCGACCGACACCAGATGGTGTCGATCGTCACTGACTATCTGGTGTCGACCGACGCCAAACTGGTGTCGACCGACACCCTGCCCGACACTCCGAAAACCTAGTTTGTGTCGACCGACGCCCTCCACATGGCATCGAACGACACTCGCCAAAGTCCCGAGCCGTCCTCGCGTTGGTGTCGACCGACACCCCAACTGGTGTCGACCGACACCGATACCGAGCAGCGATTTCCCTCGATCAGAAACTCCGAATCTCACCTCCAATCTCTCCAATCCGCTCCTTGCACTCAGAAGCCAAACCCAGCCGAGATAGCAACGAAATAGCATAGAGAACTCAAGGAAACAACCACATAAGCAACAAATCACATAGAATCTAGAAATCTTAGCTTAGATAAGCCATGGTCATGCACTCACCTCTTTGCAGGAAGATTCTGACCAGCAAGAACGAACTCCCTCACTCCTAGCAAGCTTCTAACACCTTCCCAGCCTTAGATCTCCCAAGAACAGCAAGGAATCTCTCAAACTCTTCCCAAAAGCTCAAGAACACTCTCTCTTTGTGTTTTTCTCAAAAACGGCGAAAACACCAAAATAACACGACCCTAGGTCGTTTCTACCCCTAAAAACTCGATTTAGGGATTTCCTAAACCAACCACACAAACCGGACAATTAAAATTGAACCGACCAAACGGCCACAACTGGTGTCGATCGACACCCTCTGTGGTGTCGATCGACACCCTCACCAAAATTCCCAGAAAATGGTTTGCGGGTGTTACAAGAAGATGCATGGACAGCTGTTGAAGAAGGATGGGAACCTCCGTTTGATACAACAGAAAGATGGAGTTAAAATTCCAAAACCTAAAGCCAGATGGACGATTGACGAGAAGAATCTGTCAAAATTCAATGCAAGAGCCATGAATGCCATTTTCTCTGGTGTGGATGAAGATGAGTTCAAACTAATTCAAGGATGCAAGTCTGCAAAACAAGCCTGGGATATTCTCCAACAATCTCATGAAGGAACGTCAAGTGTTAAGAGAACGAGACTTGATATGTTAGCTACTCAGTTTGAGTGTCTGAAGATGGCTCCAGATGAAACAATAGTGAAGTTTAGCTCAAAGCTCAGTGCCATAGCAAATGAAGCTGAAGTGCTTGGAAAGACCTACAAGGATCAAAAACTGGTGAAGAAACTGTTGAGGTGTCTTCCAGCCAAATTTGCTGCTCACAAGGCTGTAATGAGGGTAGCTGGGAACACTGAGTCAATGACTTTTGCTGAACTGGTCGGGTTACTAAAATCTGAAGAAATGGAAGCTGATGAAGACAAAGTCAAACCATCTAAAAGCATTGCTTTTCAGGCCGATCAAAAACCTGATCAGTTTCAAGAAATCAAAGATAGCATGTCCTTGTTGGCCAGAAATTTTGGTAAAGCCTTAAAAAAGGTTGAGAGAAACAACAACAGAGACACACAGCGTTGGAGTAATACAGGGAGACAAACCAGGTGGTAGAGCATCAAAACCTGATGCTGACTATTCTGGTAAGAGAAAGGAGATTCAGTGCTATGAGTGCGGAGGCTATGGACATATCAAACCTGAATGTCCTGTAACCAAACGGAATGAGTTGAAGTGCTTTGAGTGCAAAGGCATGGGGCACACAAAGTTTGAATGTCCTAACAAAACCAAGTCAAAGAAAAATCCTTGTTGAGTTTCAGTGACTCTAAGTCTGATGAGGAAGGGGAAGAACTGCTCAACCTTGTGGCTTTTACAGTCAGTGGAGATAATGCTCAAACAGGTGATGGGTCTGATTCAGAGAGTGACGAAGAAATCAATCCCAAGGAGGAATACAGAATTCTGTATGACAGTTGGGTACAACTAAGCAAGGATAAGCTTAAGCTTATTCAAGAAAAGCTTACTCTGGAATCTAAACTTGAATCAGCCTATGAGGATGCAACGGAAAAGGTTAATCATACTTCACTCAAGGCTGTTGATCAAACAACTGAAGCACTTCTTCAGAAACTGAGCAACCTTCAAGAAGAGTATTACAAAGAAAAAGGAAGAGCTATAGTACTTGAAAAGGAGTTGAATGAGAAACACAAGCAGATCAGGATGCTAAACAGTGGAACTAAGGATCTAGACAAGATTTTGTCCATGGGAAGAATACATGCCACACACAGAGGTCTAGGGTATCAAGGAAATACTGGAACCTCAAGTGATCTGACAGTCCAACCTGTAAACTTCGTGAGTGCCAGTCACCTAGAAAAGGAAGCAGATGTATCTACTAACTTGAAGAAAGAAATGTCGGTTATAACGAGATCATAGAAAAGTCAGAATCATTCTTTGAAGGATCATCACAGGAGGGTCATTAGGAGAAGAACTTATGGGTGTGATCACTGTGGTGGTAATCATCAAAGAGAACACTGCTACAGTTTCAGGAAGAAGATCAATCTGTTGTGGAATCTCAATAAATGCTACTTGGAACCAACTAAGTTCTGCTCTGTGTGGATCTCGAAGAAAGACTTGTACAGTGATCTGTTTACGGAAAGATCAAATATCAACCTAATGAAGATGTATGAAGAGGAAAATGAGATCTACACTAGATGCAATCTCAAGGCTTTCATTGCTGTCTCTGGAGAAGATACAACCGAGAACATCAGCTTAAGCTGTAATCTAAGCTTGATAGAACTTGAAGAGGATGACGAAGAAGCCAATGTAGCATACACATCTGCAGGTTCATCTGAAGTCAACTCTTGGTATTTTGATAGTGGCTGCTCAAGACATATGACAGGAGATCAATCAGCATTGGAAGAATTTACACCTATTCTAGGTGGAAAAGTTACTTTTGGTGATGGGGAAAAGGTCAAATCAAAGGCAAGGGGATGATTGATAGAACCAACCAACCTCAACTGTCAAACGTGTATTTTGTCGATGGACTTCGTGCAAATCTAATCAGCATAAGCCAGTTATGTGATGATGGACTTAAAGTCACATTCACCAAAACGGATTGCGGGGCATATGATGAAAATGGAAACAAAGTTCTAGCTGGAGTTCGTTCAGGAAACAACTGTTATATGTGGAAAGAGTCAGAGATGTGTCTATCCGCTACAGTCTCTAAACTTGATCTATGGCATCGACGGCTTGGTCACGTCAACACTCAGAGTTTAGTTAAGATAGTAAAGGCTAACGTTGTCAGAGGTATACCAAAGCTCGATGGGAAATCTGATGCAGTCTGCGATGCTTGCAGCAAAGGAAAGCAAATCAAGGTGCAACACAAGAAAGTTGCTGATATTGGGTCAAAAAGGATTCTGGAGTTGATACACATGGATCTTATGGGGCCAGTACAAACTGAGAGTTTGAATGGAAAAAGGTACACCTTTGTACTTGTTGATGATTTTTCTAGATTCACTTGGGTCAGATTCTTAAGAGATAAATCAGAAGCTGTTGAGAGCTTCAAGATACTGGCTCTACAACTTCAGACTGAAAAGGACCTATAGTTCAAATCAGAAGTGACCACGGTGGTGAGTTCCAGAATGAAGAATTTGAGAAATTCTGCAACTCCCAAGGGATACGACATCAATACTCTGCACCAAGGACTCCACAACAAAATGGGATTGTTGAAAGAAAGAACAGAACTCTCCAAGAAATGGCAAGAGCCATGATTCACGGCAACAATGTGTCACCAAGGTTTTGGGCTGAAGCAATAAACACTGCTTGTTACATCATAAATCGTGTCTATGTGAGACCGAACACCAACACCACTCCTTATGAAATTTGGAAAGGAAAAACTCCGAATTTGTGCTACTTCCACACGTTTGGGTGTATCTGCTACATCTTGAATGATAAAGATCACCTAGGTAAGTTTGACTCAAGGAGTGATGAAGGTATTTTTCTGGGATATGCTACAAACAGTATGGCTTACAGGGTTTACAACAAACGTCTCAAGAGAGTGGAAGAATCTGTTAATGTTGTATTTGATGATAGATCACCTACTAAAGAATTCCCTATAGCTCCGGATGATGAAGATCTGCCAATCCTTGATCTAGAGAAGTTCGAGAAGGATCAAGAAGAAGAAACAAAGGTTACTCAAGAACCAGCTGTGGATACAAGGTTAACACCTTTGCAAGTTCCTAAGAATCACTCAGAATCAGATGTGATTGGCAACCTAGAAGGTCAAAGAAAAACAAGAGGAGTTCATATCAACTTCAGAGAAATGCTACAACATTCTTGTTTTGTCTCAACACTGGAACCATCTGACATCTTTGCAGCCTTAGAAGATGAGTTTTGGTTTGCTGCGTGTCATGAAGAGATCAATCAGTTTGTTAGGCATGATGTGGGAACTTGTTCCAAGACCTCTAAAAGTAAATGTTGTTGGTACTAAGTGGATTTTCAAGAACAAGATTGATGAGGATGGAAATGTTACACGAAATCGAGCAAGGTTGGTTGCTCAAGGTTACTCTCAAGTTGAAGGAGTTGACTTTGATGAAACCTTCGCTCCTGTAGCACGTCTGAATCCATACGTTTATTCTGGGGATGGCATGTCTTCTGAAAACAGATGTTTCAAATGGATTGAACAAGTGCTTTCTAAATGGAATCATCAAGAAGAAGTTTATGTCACTCAGCCAAAGGGTTTCGAAGATCACAATTTCCCGAATCATGTGTACAAACTCAAGAAGGCTCTATATGGATTGAAGCAAGCACCACGAGCATGGTATGAACGTCTCACTCTGTTCCTTCTTGAGAATGGGTTTAAAAGAGGCAGTGTAGACAAGACTCTGTTCATCTATGAAGAAGGTTCAAACATCCTCATTGTTCAGATCTATGTGGATGATATTGTGTTTGGAAGCACTAAAACCAAAATTGTGAAGACCTTTGTCACAGAAATGACTAAGGATTTGAGATGAGCATGGTTGGCGAGATGACTACTTTCTGGATTACAAATCAATCAAAGTGCTAGTGGAATTCACATCTCTCAATCAACATATGCAAAGAGCTTAATTCAGAGATTTGGAATGCAAACGAGCAAGTCAGCCAGAACCCCTATGAGCTCGACAACAAAACTTTCGAGGCGACTCGACTGGGGATGATGAAATAACTCTACAGAGCTATGATTGGCAGTCTCCTTTACCTCACTGCCACTCGACCAGATTTGTGCTTCAGTGTGGGTGTATGTGCTCGATATCAAGCTGATCCACGGATATCTCATCTGAATGCTGTCAAAAGGATCATCAAATATGTCAAGGGAACAACTGATCGAGGTTTGTACTATTCTAAGCAAACAATTCAAATCTTGCAGGTTTCTGTGACTCCGATTGGGCAGGAAATTTTGATGATCGGCGAAGTACATCTGGAGGATGTTTTCTTTCTTGGTAACAAACCTCATCGCCTGGCATAGCAAGAAGCAAATTGTGTGACTATGTCTACTGCAGAGGCTGAATATATTGCCATGGGGACTGCTGCACCCAGTATGTGGATGAAACAAATGCTATCTGACTATGGTATTGTATCTTCAACTCTCTAGTCTATTGTGATAATGAAAGTGCTATCAATATTTCAAAGAAACATGTTCAACACTCTCGCCTAAGCACATAGATATTAGGCATCACTTTATCCGTGAACTTGTTGAGAACAAGGTAATTGAGATCTCTCATGTGTCCTCAGATAAACAACTTGCTGATATTTTTACCAAGCCTTTGGATTTAAACACCTTTTCACATCTTCAAACTTCAATTGGGTTGTGTGATTACTAATGTGTTTCTATGACTGAGACTCATTCTATAGGTTCCCTGTACAGGTTTGCACAGCTGCTTGTTCTTTTTACCTATGTATAATTAAAACCTCTGTTTTGGCAAGTCTTTTCAGAAAACAGCCTGCTCATCATGCTTCCCTACAACTTCTAAAAAGGATGGTTGAAGTAATAATAATAAAAAAAAAAAAAAAAACTCAAAAAGTATGAGTCGGCAAGAAAGGGGTGATGTTCTTTCTCTCTTCTTGTTTGAAATCTTCAAAAAAAAAAAAAAAAAAAAAAAAAAAAAAAAAATCATGTGTATCAGTATCTAAGTCTATTCTTAATTACACTTTTCCATCAACCCCCCTCGCTTGAATTTGGCTTCACATCATGAGGGTAGTTCTGGTTGAGTAGATGAGTGTAGCCTAGTCTGTTAAGATCATTGGTATTTTATGAATCTCCTTGAGCTAAACAGCTGCTCTTTCCTCCACTACTTTCGAAAACAGCTGTGTGATCCTCTACTTGGGAATCTGTCTCTCTGACCTCAGACATGTACTCAGACGTGGAATCCTCATCCTCTTGGTATATATGTGGTATTTTTCTTCTCTTTTCAGAGTTTATCATATCTATGCTTAATATATCAAAAAAAAGCAAAGAAAAGAAAAAACTTGTTTTGTGCTGAGGATGACTGACTGAGCTTCACATTCCTTGTATCACAATTCTTCATGTTAAACACTGATAGAAGTAAGTGTAGTTCTTTCTCATTAAAGTTTTGTGTATAAGCACTTGTTCTTTGTTGGGTTTCGGTGTGCTGTCTGGGCCGCACCTGTCGGTTTTTGCTTCTGAAATTTGTTTTAGGCCATGGAATAAATCTCACATGTTTGTTAAGTGTCGCAGGTCACCATATATATTGGAGAATGCCCTAACCCTGGTTCATTTCTCCTTGTGCGACTTTTGTCTCTTTGCATCCCATCTCACGTTTGGTCTTAAAACTTTCTTCACACCCAGATCTTGCCTTAATTGACTATGGACCACAACAATTCTTCCACGGACTCGGTGCTGAGATCTCAGCCCCTCCCGGCTGCTGACAATTCTTTCCGCTGCTCCTGTTCCTCGTTCAGCAGATCCGGTCGTTCCAAAACCGAACCTGGAGTCTCTCGTTCTAAGAAGACCAAGCGTCAACCTCCTGCTCTTCCTCCGTCCAAACGCTCGTGCTCTCGTGCCTCCGGTTCCAAGGTGAAGACTAAACCTCCGACAGCTCCCACTCGTCGTTTGCCTCGTCGTGGTTCCACTCGCTCATCTCTTCGTGATGATCTTGAAGATGTCACTGACGTTTCGACTCAACCTAAGTCTGATTTTACTTCGGAGGACGTTCCTGAAGTTCCTCCACCGACGTTTCTCTCTCGTTATGTTGCTAACCGTCGCCTCACTGCCATTCGTGATCGCAACTACCCTGAATTGAAACTCCCATCCTCCGACTCCTACTCATCTCAGTTCATCTCTGAAGTCTCCATGCGCTTTCAGACAATCTCGGATCGCTTATTCAATGAAATGGGGTTTCTCGCTCCGGATGCTCCCCACGGTGGTGATGCTTACAAAATACTGTCTGATTTTGGTCTCCTGCCCACGGTTACTGTTGACTCGTTCGTTGGTAATATTGTGAAGGAGTTCTATGCGAATCTAGCTGAAGCTGAAACAGAAGGGATTGACACCCTCAAGGTCTTTGTTCGTGGATCCATGTATGAATTCTCTCCGTCTATCATCAATGCCATGTATCAGCTTCCCAATGATTCCTATCCTCTGAATGCGACTCAGATCCAAGTTCCTGATAGCCTTGATGACATTGTCACTCTCCTCACTGATGGTCGAATTCGTTCTTGGGATCTTCGCAGCAAAAAGGAGATGGGAGATACTGTGGCCATGCTTCAGAAGATTTGCTGCCAGAACTGGATACCAACCAAGAACCCAAGCTCTATGTCTGCTGAGCGGTCTACACTTCTGTTCATGATTCTCAAAGGTCATAAGTTTAACTTTGGGAAGTTAATCTTTGATGAAATATGTGCCTGTAGCTCTGTCGTTGCGAATGCCTCTTCCAATGTTCGTCTCATCCTTCCCAATCTCATCGATCAGCTTCTGCGCCAACGAATTGTTCCTGCTCTCCGGTGATGTTACCTCTGCTGCACCGGCTAAGTTCAAGATTGAACCGAAGGAGCTTCTGCTCTCAGGCCCCACTCACACTTGTCGGACGTTCGTCACCTGCATGACTTCACCAAACTCATGATGGCGCGTCTTGCAGATAAGTCTCTCTTCTCATCTACTCTCCTTGCTGATTTATCCTTAGTTTTTATATGAGTTTGTGCACTCAAGCAGGGGGAGATTACCTTGATATCGCATATTCTGAGGGTGAGAGTGATCTACAAGATGAGGAAGACTGTGATGAAACCGAGAGTGGCTGAGAAGTTAGTGTATGCTCGTATGTAGGGGAGTAATATAAGTAGGAGTTTGACTTAATAATTGTTTTTAGTCTGAAACTCTCTAACGGCTATGTACTGCATCTACAATTGCAGAACTTTTCTCTTTTTAGTTCTACTCGGCTATGTACTGAACCTTTGAACCTTTTGTTGCTCTGAAGTATTTCCATTATCTTAATGCTTCTTGGTTTAGTGTTTCCTTTGTCTGCACACTAACTTGTTACAGGAAGCTTGAGGCACACACTCAGATAAAAGGGGGAGATGAAGAAACAGAGGATCTGTACGAGTTACAAGCTATCGCAGAATGTACCTGAAGGACTTCAGACGAAGCGGAAAGTGTCAAGTTGTCTTTGCCAGCACAACACCTTGAAGACAGTGCGGTGCATCGAGCGTTGAGATGTTGAGCATGGGCGAAAAGGTGTCAGCCTAAAAGGTGTCCGTTGGAAGCTACAAGCAAGTGGAGTGTTGAAGTCAACATAATGATGAGGGTTCCCCTATGACACATTGGACAAAGAGAGGTTCTTGAAGGACATGGTGCATAGGATAATTTGCTGGATAAAGAAGAGTATGGTGAAGATTGTTGCTGTCTATAAAAGAGAAGCATTTCACATCTTTGTGCAATTACCACTTTTAGAGAGAGAAAAAGTGTGTGTTTAGATCTAAGTAGAAGAACAATATTTCTTGAGAGTTTCATTGGTGAGTGAATAAAGAGTGAGCATAGCTGTTGCTGTGCAAGTAAGATTGGGTAGATTAGGATTGGTTCAGTGGCAAACCAGTTGTTGCGGTGTTGCATAAAACTGATCAAACAAGCTTGTAATATAGTTGTTTGAGAAAGTCTTAATAAAGCTCAGTTTACTGTTTTCCTGGTGTTTTTATAGCAGTATTCACGGATCTAGTTATTTCAACTTTATATATAAGGATGGTTACTTTGTATAATCAGGATGTTTAGGCGTAATTACTCCGGTTATTATTTATTTATTTCAAACGATACCATTTCAAGTAGGGATCATATATGCTGGAAGCATGGTTACCATGTGAACACCACTAAACAAATAATGTCATTATCTAAATAGTGCTCTATTCTTTAAGTATTTTTTTTTAATATTAGAATGAACGTTAATTATGCACTGGCAGCACTGCACAGCGCACACCTCATATATTACTAGTATTTTTTTAAAAAATATTGTTCTTAATTGTCACATTTGTAAACGTTGACTTACAATACCCAAATTATGAACCTCACCTTCTCTAAGATAATTAAATCATTTCATTAGGAACAAAATTTTCAGGCTTTTGTTAAAGACTATTGGTACGTACAACCGGTCCGCGTGTTAGATGATGGTCTTTGTTTTTTACGAGAAAAATGACTACATCAACTTCTTCTTCGTCAATGGATGTTTCTCTTTATCCAGTTCTAAGCACATTCGTTCTATTTATTTACTTATGCAACAGATTTATCATCGAAGCTTGAATTCTATTATTTACTTCCTTGATCGCTCATAGTTTGCTTGTGGAACAAGTAAGTATCTCTGCGCCAATCATCATGCGATTCTTGTTTTTACTTAGTTCGTGTACGGAGGCAGATTCAATTGCTTCGTCAGAACACAATTAGTTTTAAAATTAAAAAGTTACTGCTAAAACAAAATCGATCAATTTTGCTTGTTTAGATCTTCAAGATTCATGTAAACCCTCTATTTCTCTATTTCTCTATTTCTCTATAATGATTCCATGTTTTTGGTTTCTCCTGTTTCGTACGACTGTTTTCAATATGAATTCAGATTCTGATCCCAATACCGAACATTTTTAATATGATAGCAAACGTTAGTATCAAGATCATACACAATCTGAGGAATGTCAAACGTCAAGAGCATGATGTGCACAACCTTAACAAGGTCAATGCCAGCCATTGCCTTCTTTGGGAGAATGGCATTTGCCTTTGTCTTTCTCATTTGCTATCCAAGAGTAAGAAATATAAAC
>CM043885.1:7450489-7599367 GCA_024034495.1 Camelina laxa | reverse complement strand
GATGATTAATATAAAAATATAATAATACGTAAAAAATAAAATACTTTTATATTCTAAAATAATTAGTATTCAAATAAACTAATAGATTTACAAACAATTAAAATAAATATTATCTCAAACAAAATATATATTTTTCTAATAAAATAATAATTTTTATAATGATATTATAATTTTTTTAAAATGTTAGACCCGTGCTTTAAGCACGGGATATATTCTAGTAAATTATTACAGCACTATTTGTTCGTTTGTCAAAGATAAAATTCGAATCAATATACATAAAGACGACGCATTTTAAATGGCTTTTAAGTCTTAGTCTGTTTTTAACTTTGGACGTCTTCTTGGCTTTGTTGAGTCGATGCTTCATATCCACGAAAAATAGCAATGCTCCTACTACGGCCAATCCTTTGAGGAAGCTAAGAGCTGAAGAACAAACTCATTATTATGTCCGAACAAGGCAGGGTTTGTCATTGCGTGTTCGCAAGCTACACAATACACTAACTGAATCATACACAGTGGAGTTATCACAAAGCTACAATTAGATATTACATGTAGACCTCACTAACTCACCTCGCGGAATTTTGATTTGACTTGCTCTGTTTGCTGCTGGTCAAGTCTGATTTGTAGAAATTGTATGCAGTTTCGTATGACACAGTTTCATTCAGAGTCTAACAAGCAAACCAGGAGACATAACAATTAAAAGAAAAATGAGATTTTCAAAAGAAACCAGAAGTACACTTAAAACGAAAGATTCGGTTGTAATACCCTTTTCAATTTGAGATAGAGAAGTCCGAATTCCTCAATGTCGATACGATGGTTGTAGAAATCATGATTGATCATTGTCGCATGCCTTGGTAATAGCTATATGCACCCACAATATTGAATTAGATGAGACACAAAGCATAAGATTCATAAGTGATGGTGATGCAACACATAATTATTTGTTATCTTTTGGTGCTTAGTTTTATTAAGATTAGAATGAGAGGTGTCAGCTCTTACAAATAAAGCGTGAATATTTAACCAATTCATGATGGTCCAATGGTCGAAGGAGTCAATATGAGGTTGTGAGACCATGATTTTAGTCCTCTCATAACGTTTTCAATCGTGGTTGACACTTTTTGAACGCCATAAAGAAACAATCACTCTACTAGGATCGATACATTCGGCAATTTTTAGATTAATGGAATAAATTTTGGTGCTCTCGCTGCATCAATAAAAGAAGAGAAATTCATAGAAGAAGGAATTGAGAATTAGTACCAAGAGGAAGGCACCAAAGAAGCTGCCATAGATGAAGATAAGTCCACCAAGCGTCTTCACTAAGATACTAACTGCCATAAGATGCTTAATTTGATCTCCTGAACCTAACTTTGGTCTCCAGTAATCCTCTCCTCCTTCCCAATTGGATTTGAGTTCCATATAACTAAAATTGAACAAAGAATAAAAAAAAATCCCATTTGTTAAGTTTAATCCATCAACTGAGATAATATCAAGAACCTCGTTGTTGTTAAAACAGAGGATTCTCTAATGCCTAAGAATCGTTCATTTACAAATAGTAAGAAGAATGATGATGATTCTTACTCATTCCAAGCAGAGAGGAAAAAAGAAGAAGCAAAGAGAGTTCTTCCAATAATGTCGACATGAGGGAACGAAGCAACTCTTCTTCCAAACTTGTTCACTTTTCTTTGCACAACATCCATCTTCAATAGGAATTAGAAAAAAACTTTGGAACTTTCAAAGATTTTGTAGAAACAAAGTCTTACGCTTTGGCCTATGGAGGAAAGATTACAAATTGGTTTGGTGATGAAAATTGCAGATTTGGTCTTCTTTCCGGTTAAAAGAGTGGATGCACGTTGGTATTTTTTTACTTTCCTTCTTTTTTTCAAGCTTCTTGGTCTTTAAGAAAATTCAGATCAAATACATCAAGAATACAGTATTAAAAAAAAAAGGAAAATTATAGTTTTTTTTTGTTCAAAAGAAAAATTATAGTTAAAGGTATGGATGTGCATACCATCGACATATGTGCATTTTTTTTTCTCAATATCGACATATGTGCATACATGTCCTCTTGTTTAATTTTAACTATACGTTGATGCGTGTACAATATTTATTAGTCTATACCATGTTATTATATGTATGTCTTGTTAATTTGTACATACAAAAAGATGACTCTCTTGACACTTATCTTAGGGATTTAACACTTGATGTATAACTCGTCAAGAGTATGGACACTTTCAAAACAGTTTACAACAAAACTAAATAATTTGTAGCTCAGAAGGTTAAATAAGAATGGATAGAGAGAACAAGAATGAGAGAGCCTCTCTTACCGTATTTTTTTCGTTTTAGTTTAGTGGTTTGGTTACTCCGATTAGTAACTAATTATAGCCGTTGTCTGATTTCCTTTTCGTGGAAATCGATAGCTAACGTTACAATTACGATCTGTGTCGGTATTTCCTTTTTCCAGAAGTAATTGAGAAGAAGTGAACACTTGGAAGTTTTTGGCCTTTTTTTTCGGAAAATTTTGAGAAATACCTTTTTAGTGTACCATTTTTTTAAAATATCTCTTTCATATGTATCAAGATTCAAACTCGTTTTTTTTTTTTAAATATGAAAATTATCAGCTTATGTGGATGGTAACTACTACTTGGATTGTTGTTTATGTAAATGCTTATCAGCTTATGTGGATTAGTCCCCAATATTATTAATCTGTAGAAGTTTTACTGTATTTTCGTAAAATCACCCTACGATATTTACTTGGTATAATTTTTTTTGGTCAAAAGTTACTTTTGAAAAAACAGAGGATCTGTACGAGTTACAAGCTATCGCAGAATGTACCTGAAGGACTTCAGACGAAGCGGGAAAGTGTCAAGTTGTCTTTGCCAGCACAACACCTTGAAGACAGTGCGGTGCATCGAGCGTTGAGATGTTGAGCATGGCGAAAAGGTGTCAGCCTAAAAGGTGTCCGTTGGAAGCTACAGCAAGTGGGTGTTGAAGTCAACATAATGATGAGGGTTCCCCTATGACACATTGACAAAGAGAGGTCTTGAAGGACATGGTGCATAGGATAATTTGCTGGATAAAGAAGAGTATGGTGAAGATTGTTGCTGTCTATAAAAGAGAAGCATTTCACATCTTTGTGCAATTACCACTATTAGAGAGAGAAAAGTGTGTGTGTTTAGATCTAAGTAGAAGAACAATATTTCTTGAGAGTTTCATTGGTGAGTGAATAAAGAGTGAGCATAGCTGTTGCTGTGCAAGTAAGATTGGGTAGATTAGGATTGGTTCAGTGGCAAACCAGTTGTTGCGGTGTTGCATAAAACTGATCAAACAAGCTTGTAATATAGTTGTTTGAGAAAGTCTTAATAAAGCTCAGTTACTGTTTTCCTGGTGTTCTTGTAGCAGTATTCACGGTTCTAGTTATTTCAATTGGTATCAAGCGGGAAACCGATCTGAGACTGTCGTCTCTACACAGGTTAGATCCTAAGTTATGGAACCAAATACTGATGGTACAGGTACAAGTAAGAACATCATGCTGGATACTAAGAGATATGGATATTGGAAAGTTCGAATGACACAACTCATCAGAGGCAAGGAGAAGTGAAACGACCAATTTTTTTTTTTTTTGATAAATAAATAATAAATATAATATATTAAAACAACTACAGCTAGTGGTCCCATACCCACTAGCCACCTACCACGACACATTCAACAGCGAAAACATAATCAATAACCAATAATAACCCAAATAATAAACCAATATTATAGCAAAGCAATATCTCAATACCAAACAAAGAAACATGAAACCAGCAACCTAGCAATGTTTCTAATGACTCAACTCTAGCACCCTAGCAAATGCCAGACAACATCCAATCGAGTCCCTAGAACATCCTCCTCTTCATTGCCTTGATTCCACGGTCACACTTTGCCTTTACTGCACCACAAACACAAATTGAGATGCATGAGTATTTGATAAACACTCAGTGAGGCAATCCTCCCATCTACTGGGCTATACACACAAGCAATAAGATCTCTACAAGCCACAAACAACAATCAATAAAACAAACCAGGCAATATACAACGCATGCAACATCCATCGCAACTGAACAAGGGTGTCGACCGACACCAGATGGTGTCGATCGTCACTGACTATCTGGTGTCGACCGACGCCAAACTGGTGTCGACCGACACCCTGCCCGACACTCCCGAAAACCCTAGTTTGTGTCGACCGACGCCTCCACATGGCATCGAACGACACTCGCCAAAGTCCCGAGCCGTCCTCGCGTTGGTGTCGACCGATACCCCAACTGGTGTCGACCGACACCGATACCGAGCAGCAATTTCCCTCGATCAGAAACTCCGAATCTCGCCTCCAATCCTCTCCAATCCGCTCCTTGCACTCCCAGAAGCCAAACCCAGCCCAGATAGCAATGAAATAGCATAGAGAACTCAAGGAAACAACCACATAAGCAACAAATCACATAGAATCTAGAAATCTTAGCTTAGATAAGCCATGGTCATGCACTCACCTCTTTGCAGGAAGATTCTGACCAGCAAGAACGAACTCCCTCACTCCTAGCAAGCTTCTAACACCTTCCCAGCCTTAGATCTCCCAAGAACAGCAAGGAATCTCTCAAACTCTTCCCAAAAGCTCAAGAACACTCTCTCTTTGTGTTTTTCTCAAAAACGGCGAAAACACCAAAATAACACGACCCTAGGTCGTTTTCTACCCCTAAAAACTCGATTTAGGGATTTCCTAAACCAACCACACAAACCGGACAATTAAAATTGAACCGACCAAACCGGCCACAACTGGTGTCGATCGACACTCCCTCTGTGGTGTCGATCGACACCCTCACCAAAATTCCCAGAAAATGGTTTGCGGGTGTTACAATTCTCCCCCACCAATCTAGATTCGTCCTCGAATCTCGAACAACCATCAGTCAAGGACTCCCGTGCAACCGTCTCCACGGCCCGCACTCCTCTGACCGATCTACAGAAGGTCACCTCTAGGCGATAGACTCACGCTCCAGGCGTCATTTGCTCTTGACTTTTTGGACTTTCCTTTACTCATAGGCCTAAACCTTGAGTTTTTATTGGCTCCTCATCAGACCTAAGTCTGCATGCCAAATGTTGGCTCCTCATCAGGCCGAAGCCCGCATGCCATAATATATAAGGAAAAGTCCAAACTCGTCTCTCGGGTTGCCACCTACAGCGCGCCCGGATCGTCATCCGAAGTCGATATACCAACCATTCTCCCGAGCCACAAAGTCTCTGAAAATGGCAGTACTAGGAGAACCTAAGTCCCCCAAGAGTCGCGAGCAAACGATTCTGAACACGTCCGAGTCCTATCCCTATCCAGGTTTCCTTCTCGTGGCTCGCGTAGAACATCTCAATGTCCTACCAACCACATATTCCCTCACTGGAATACCTCATGACCACACAAGGATCATATACGCCACAAGGGCCGCCACAAAGGCCAAACAAATGTCCTAAAGAGGACCGCCACCAAGGCCAAACAAAATGTCCTAAAGAGGACCGCCACCAAGGCCAAACAAATGTCCTAAAGAGGACCGCCACCAAGGCCAAACAAATGTCCTAAAAAGGACCGCCACCAAGGCACTCTGGCTAAACAGCCCGCCACAAAGGCCATCTGTCCCGAAGGACCGTCACAAAGACCATCTGTCCCAAAGAACCGTCACAAAGACACTCTGGCTAAACAGCCCGCCACAAAGGCCAAACAAACGTCCTAAAGAGGACCGCCACCAAGGCCACACAAATGTCCTAAAGAGGACCGTCACAAAGACACTCTGGCTAAACAGCCCGCCACAAAGGCCAAACAAACGTCCTAAAAAGGACCGCCACCAAGGCCACACAAATGTCCTAACGAGGACCGTCACAAAGACACTCTGGCTAAAAGCCCGTCACAAAGACCCCACAATGTCTAAAAAGACCGCCACACACGGGCACACTGACTCAAAAGTCCGCCACTAAGGCCACACCCAAGCCCCTTTAAGGCTCTCCACCACTAAAATGGACAAATTCTAACTCCCATAAAACTTTCCATATTTAGCACCTTCCATTTTTGGAAACTTTCCACTTTTGGAAACTTCTCTTCACAACCCCGCCTCACGGAAACTTTGTACCCCAAACACCACCTCATCTTGTTACTGAGTCGCACAACCAACCACCCCAAGCGACCGAGTAACAAGAGAGATGGGCTGGAATACTCCATTCCCGCTCCAGCCACGGATTACAGATGGGACCCGGCTAAACAAGCTCAAGTCGCGGCTTGCTTCTCATACCACTTCTTGAACCTTGCCTTCATCTTTGTCTCAGGCTCCCAAGTCTGCTCCTCAACACCATCACAGTCCCAAAGGACTCTCATCAAAGGAATCTTCTTCTTCCGAAGTTCCTTGATCCTCCTCTCGAGAACCCTCACTGGTCTCGCCTCCAAAGTCATGTTAGGCTGAAGATCCTCAGGAATCTTAGCCAACACCTCCTCTCCCTCACGGAGACACTTCCGCAACATAGACACATGGAAAACCTTATGGAATGCGCGCATCACCTTAGGTAACTCCAATCTATATGCCACTGGTCCAACCCGCTCAATCACTCTGAATGGACCCATATACCTCGGACTCAACTTAGTCTCTGACAATGACCTGTTCGGACCCCGCAACATGGCCATCTTGAGGTACACTCTGTCTCCTACCTGAAACTCAAGATCTCTCCTCCTCCTATCTGCATAACTCCTCTGCCTATCCTGAGCCTCCTTCATGTTCAACTTGAGAACCCGAATCTTCTCTGAGGTCTCCTGAACAAAACTAGCACCAAACATGCTCCTCTCCCCCACCTGAGTCCAGCATAATGGTGTACGACATGGCCTCCCATACAAAGCCTCATAAGGAGCCATCTTAATACTTGCCTGATAGCTGTTGTTGTAAGCAAACTCTACCAGGTTCAGATGATCTGCCCAATGGCCACCCCAATCCAACACACATCCTCAGCAAATCCTCCAGCGTCTGGATCGTCCTCTCTGACTGTCCATCAGTCTGGGGATGATAAGCTGTACTCATGTGCACCTTAGTGCCCATCTCTGCCTGAAATGCCTTCCAGAACACCGAAGTGAACTTAGAATCCCTATCAGACACAATGCTCGCTGGCACCCCATGCAACCTGACTACCTCCCTCACATATTTCTTAGCCAAGACCGCTGCTCCATCAGTCTTCTTAATGGCCAGAAAATGTGCTGACTTAGTCAACCGGTCCACAATGACCCAAATAGCATCAAAGGTCCGTGACACTGGCAATCCTACCACGAAATCCATAGTGATCATATCCCACTTCCACTCAGGAATGGGTAAACTCTTCAGTAACCCGCCAGGAACCTGATGCTCAGCCTTCACTAGCTGACAAACATCACACCTCGAAACCCAACTGGCCACATCCTTCTTCATCCCGACCCAATGATAGTACCTCTTGAGGTCACGGTACATCTTGGTCGCTCCTGGATGAATGGATAACTTGCTCGCGTGAGCCTCTCTCAGAATCTCCTGTCTCAACTCCTCATCCTTGGGCACACACACACGGCCGTGCACCAAGATAGTACCATTATCTGAGACCTGATACTCGGAACCCACATCCTTAGAGGCATTCACTAGCCCCAAATCCTTCTCCTGAGCCAACCGCACCCTACTCAGAAGATCTGCTCTATCTACTGCTTCCAAACCCAACGGTTCCTGTGAAACAGCACATAAGCACAAAGCACTGATCTCCCCTACCAGAGACTCCATCTCCTGCTCCTGAGCCGAAGCTACCCTCTTCCGACTCAGAGCATCTGCAACCGTATTAGCCTTACCAGGATGATAGGCTATCTCCAAATCATAATCTGCCACAAGCTCCATCCACCGCCTCTGTCTCAAATTCAACTCAGGCTGAGTGAATATATACTTCAGGCTCTTATGATCTGTGAACACCTGTACCTTTGCACCATAAAGATAAGATCTCCAAATCTTCAGGGCAAAAACTACAACACCCATCTCCAAATCATGAGTAGGATAGTTGCCTTCATGCACCCGCAACTGCCGCGAAGCATAAGCAATCACCTTCCCATGCTGCATCAGAACACAACCCAACCCAACTCTAGATGCATCTGTATAAACCACATAGGGTTCTCCCTGATCAGGCAAAGCCAACACTGGCGCAGTAGTCAACAACTCCTTCAGGCTTGCAAAGCCTTCCTCACACTCTTCTGACCAGACAAAAGGAACATCCTTCCCTGTCAACTTAGTCATAGGACGTGCTCTGCTTGCAAACCCTTGCACAAATCTCCTGTAGTAACCTGCCAATCCAAGGAAACTCCTGATTTCTGTGGCATTCTGCGGTCTAGGCCAATCCCTAATAGCCTGAATCTTCTCTGGATCTACAGAAACCCCCTCTGCGGAAACAATGTGACCCAGAAAGCCCATCTCACGCTGCCAGAAACTAAACTTGCTCAACTTGGCAAACAGCTTCTGCTCCCGCAGCTTCTCCATAACTGCCCTCAAATGCACTGCATGCTCCTCAGGACTCTTAGAGTAAACCAGGATATCGTCGATAAAAATGATGACAGATACATCCAGAAACTCCTGAAATACACTGTTCATCAATCTCATGAACGCTGCTGGTGCGTTAGTCAACCCGAAAGGCATCACCACAAACTCATAATGCCCATACCTCGTCCTGAAAGCAGTCTTCCTCACATCTGCCTCATCTATCGGTATCTGATGGTAACCCGATGCCAGATCCACCTTGGAGAACCAAGTAGCACCCCTCAACTGATCCAACAACTATTCAATCCTCGGGAGAGGGTACTTGTTCTTCACAGTGACCCGGTTCAAACCCCTGTAATCAATACACAACCGGAAACTCCCATCCTTTTTCTTGACAAACAACACTGGCGCTCCCCACGGTGACACACTAGGACGGATGAATCCCTTACTCAATAAATCCTCTAGCTGCTTCTTCAGCTCTGCCATCTCTGCTGGAGCCATCCTGTAAGGAGCCTTGGATAACGGTGTCGTCCCCGGTTCCAGTTCAATGGTGAAAGGATCCGACCGAGATGGTGGTAATCCTTGCAGAGACTGAAACACATCCTCAAACTCCTCCACTACTGGAATACCGCTAACCGTAGACTTCCCCACTAACTCTGGCATAGATATAGTGACCAAATAAGCCTCACGGCCCTTCTCGATCATCTTCCCAGCCTGAATGGCTGAGATCACGAGACTCCCTGAAGTCGGTCTAATACCCTGAAAAACCAACTTCCTCCTGGTCGCTCAAACTCCACTCTACTCCGATAGCAATCTAAATGCACCATATGCCGATGCATCCAATCCATCCCGAGAATAACATCATACAGCTCCACGGAACTGATAAGCAAATCCGCTGGCCATGACTCTCCTGCGATATGAATATCAATTCCTCTAGCTCGTCCAATAACTCTCAGGAACTTGCCTCCCGCAACTCTAACAACTCCTGTACGCTCTCCAGGATCCCCGCTGATCCCCGCACACTCTGCACACTCTGGAGTAATGAAGCTATGCGAAGCTCCAGAATCAAACATAACGTGGGACTTAAACCCGCCCACCAACAAGGTCCCTACACAAACCTCATGTGTTGAGAACCTAACACTTTATCACAGGAACATAAAATCTGACCCTACTAAAATTCACAAAGATTAAGTACCAGAAATTATACCTGTGATCGCCCGGCACTAGTTCCACCAGTCTCCACTGTCGTGTAACCCGAGGCCCCTGCTCAATCCGTGCCACCTGCTGACCCCCAGGCTGCACCTGCTGCAACGCTGCCACTGCTGCCGGCTGCAGCTTGGGACAAAAAGGCTTGATGTGCCCTGTCTCCCTACAATGATAACACACCCGAGGTCCTGCCGTCGGAACACTCCTCTTGGGACAACTAGCAACCCGGTGATCCTGCTCCCACAACCGAAGCAACCCGCACCGCTCGGCTTCTGCGTAGCCTCCCACTTCCTCTTGGTTCCCTGGGCATGCCTACCGCCCCTGCTAGAACCACCCTGCTGCTGAGCCTTACTAGGCTGAACTGCTGGAGCTACCGCCACTGACTGTGCCCGGATATCCTCCTCAATCTCTGCTGCAGTCTCAACCAGCTCTGCACGCGTAGCATAACTCCTCCCTCTACAGTGAACTCTCAAGTCATCACGTAGAGCCCTCAAGAACCTCCTGATCTGAGCCTCCTCAGGCTCCATAGCCCGACCTCCATAACAAAGAAGTCGACTGAACTCCAAGTCCAACTCCCGCACTGACCGTGTCCCCTGAGACAACTGAAGGAACTGCACCTCCAGACGATCCAATGCCTCTCTAGGAAAATACTTGCGGTTGAACTCCAAAACGAAGTCAGCCCAAGTCATCTCCCGCTGCAACCTCCTAGCAGCCACAGATCTCCACCACAACTCAGCATCACCACTCAAAAAGTTGACCCCTATGTCCACCCAAAACTCCTCAGGACATCTCAGAGTGTGGAAGTTACGTTCCACTCTCGTCCTCCACGCATCCGCATCAGTAGGATCTACACCTCCTGAAAACTGCTCAGTACGCAACCGACCCATCTCTGTCAACATGCTGAGATAACGAGCATGGACACCCGCATCCGCAGCCACTGGCTGCCGCTCCTCCGCCACCACTGGTGGCACTACCTGAGCCTGAGCCGGTACCACTGGTGGTAACCGCTCTAACACCTGTGCTAGCAAAGCTGCAAGGTCAACACCAGGGACTCCACCCGCTGGGACCCCCACACCGGGACCCTAGCATCACCGGCCACTGGAGCATCAACACCGCCCCCTCCTGCCACACTCACGGAATCCTCCGGAACACCCTGCGACTCGCCAACACCCTCAGCTATCACACTCTGGTCCTCGGTCTCACTAACCACTGGGACTCTGCCCCTACCACGACCACGTCCGCGTCCACGACCACGTCCGCGTCCACGACCTCGACCAGCCACAGCACCCTCTCTAACCATCTGCACTACCATGAACAGAAGGCTAAGCAAACAATTCCTATTATTACACAGAAACATAAACTCACCGTGGAATCAAACACTCGGCTCGAAGAGGATGTTCTAAGACTCCATGCCCCACACAATTGACTAACTCACATAATCAACCAAGACATGCAATCCCAAACATCTACAACAGAACCTAGCGAACCCAAACCTAGAACCGTAAGGGCTATGATACCAAAATGAAACGACCAACCTTTTTTTTTTTTTTGATAAATAAATAATAAATATAATATATTAAAACAACTACAGCTAGTGGTCCCATACCCACTAGCCACCTAACCACGACACATTCAACAGCGGAAAACATAATCAATAACCAATAATAACCCAAATAATAAACCAATATTATAGCAAAGCAATATCTCAATACCAAACAACAAGAAACATGAAACCAGCAACCTAGCAATGTTTCTAATGACTCAACTCTAGCACCCTAGCAAATGCCAGACAACATCCAATCGAGTCCCTAGAACATCCTCCTCTTCATTGCCTTGATTCCACGGTCACACTTTGCCTTTACCTGCACCACAAACACAAATTGAGATGCATGAGTATTTGATAAACACTTAGTGAGGCAATCCTCCCATCTACTGGGCTATACACACAAGCAATAAGATCTCTACAAGCCACAAACAACAATCAATAAAACAAACCAGGCAATATACAACGCATGCAACATCCATCGCAACTGAACAAGGGGTGTCGACCGACACCAGATGGTGTCGATCGTCACTGACTATCTGGTGTCGACCGACGCCAAACTGGTGTCGACCGACACCCTGCCCGACACTCCGAAAACCCTAGTTTGTGTCGACCGACGCCTCCACATGGCATCGAACGACACTCGCCAAAGTCCCGAGCCGTCCTCGCGTTGGTGTCGACCGACACCCCAACTGGTGTCGACCGACACCGATACCGAGCAGCGATTTCCCTCGATCAGAAACTCCGAATCTCACCTCCAATCCTCTCCAATCCGCTCCTTGCACTCCCAGAAGCCAAACCCAGCCCAGATAGCAACGAAATAGCATAGAGAACTCAAGGAAACAACCACATAAGCAACAAATCACATAGAATCTAGAAATCTTAGCTTAGATAAGCCATGGTCATGCACTCACCTCTTTGCAGGAAGATTCTGACCAGCAAGAACGAACTCCCTCACTCCTAGCAAGCTTCTAACACCTTCCCAGCCTTAGATCTCCCAAGAACAGCAAGGAATCTCTCAAACTCTTCCCAAAAGCTCAAGAACACTCTCTCTTTGTGTTTTTCTCAAAAAGGCGAAAACACCAAATAACACGACCCTAGGTCGTTTCTACCCCTAAAAACTCGATTTAGGGATTTCCTAAACCAACCACACAAACCGGACAATTAAAATTGAACCGACCAAACCGGCCACAACTGGTGTCGATCGACACTCCCTCTGTGGTGTCGATCGACACCCTCACCAAAATTCCCAGAAAATGGTTTGCGGGTGTTACAAGAAGATGCATGGACAGCTGTTGAAGAAGGATGGGAACCTCCGTTTGATACAACAGAAGATGGAGTTAAAATTCCAAAACCTAAAGCCAGATGGACGATTGACGAGAAGAATCTGTCAAAATTCAATGCAAGAGCCATGAATGCCATTTTCTCTGGTGTGGATGAAGATGAGTTCAAACTAATTCAAGGATGCAAGTCTGCAAAACAAGCCTGGGATATTCTCCAACAATCTCATGAAGGAACGTCAAGTGTTAAGAGAACGAGACTTGATATGTTAGCTACTCAGTTTGAGTGTCTGAAGATGGCTCCAGATGAAACAATAGTGAAGTTTAGCTCAAAGCTCAGTGCCATAGCAAATGAAGCTGAAGTGCTTGGAAAGACCTACAAGGATCAAAAACTGGTGAAGAAACTGTTGAGGTGTCTTCCAGCCAAATTTGCTGCTCACAAGGCTGTAATGAGGGTAGCTGGGAACACTGAGTCAATGACTTTTGCTGAACTGGTCGGGTTACTAAAATCTGAAGAAATGGAAGCTGATGAAGACAAAGTCAAACCATCTAAAAGCATTGCTTTTCAGGCCGATCAAAAACCTGATCAGTTTCAAGAAATCAAAGATAGCATGTCCTTGTTGGCCAGAAATTTTGGTAAAGCCTTAAAAAAGGTTGAGAGAAACAACAACAGAGACACACAGCGTTGGAGTAATACAGAAGGAGACAAACCAGGTGGTAGAGCATCAAAACCTGATGCTGACTATTCTGGTAAGAGAAAGGAGATTCAGTGCTATGAGTGCGGAGGCTATGGACATATCAAACCTGAATGTCCTGTAACCAAACGGAATGAGTTGAAGTGCTTTGAGTGCAAAGGCATGGGGCACACAAAGTTTGAATGTCCTAACAAAACCAAGTCAAAGGAAAAATCCTTGTTGAGTTTCAGTGACTCTAAGTCTGATGAGGAAGGGGAAGAACTGCTCAACCTTGTGGCTTTTACAGTCAGTGGAGATAATGCTCAAACAGGTGATGGGTCTGATTCAGAGAGTGACGAAGAAATCAATCCCAAGGAGGAATACAGAATTCTGTATGACAGTTGGGTACAACTAAGCAAGGATAAGCTTAAGCTTATTCAAGAAAAGCTTACTCTGGAATCTAAACTTGAATCAGCCTATGAGGATGCAACGGAAAAGGTTAATCATACTTCACTCAAGGCTGTTGATCAAACAACTGAAGCACTTCTTCAGAAACTGAGCAACCTTCAAGAAGAGTATTACAAAGAAAAAGGAAGAGCTATAGTACTTGAAAAGGAGTTGAATGAGAAACACAAGCAGATCAGGATGCTAAACAGTGGAACTAAGGATCTAGACAAGATTTTGTCCATGGGAAGAATACATGCCACACACAGAGGTCTAGGGTATCAAGGAAATACTGGAACCTCAAGTGATCTGACAGTCCAACCTGTAAACTTCGTGAGTGCCAGTCACCTAGAAAAGGAAGCAGATGTATCTACTAACTTGAAGAAAGAAATGTCGGTTATAACGAGATCATAGAAAAGTCAGAATCATTCTTTGAAGGATCATCACAGGAGGGTCATTAGGAGAAGAACTTATGGGTGTGATCACTGTGGTGGTAATCATCAAAGAGAACACTGCTACAGTTTCAGGAAGAAGATCAATCTGTTGTGGAATCTCAATAAATGCTACTTGGAACCAACTAAGTTCTGCTCTGTGTGGATCTCGAAGAAAGACTTGTACAGTGATCTGTTTACGGAAAGATCAAATATCAACCTAATGAAGATGTATGAAGAGGAAAATGAGATCTACACTAGATGCAATCTCAAGGCTTTCATTGCTGTCTCTGGAGAAGATACAACCGAGAACATCAGCTTAAGCTGTAATCTAAGCTTGATAGAACTTGAAGAGGATGACGAAGAAGCCAATGTAGCATACACATCTGCAGGTTCATCTGAAGTCAACTCTTGGTATTTTGATAGTGGCTGCTCAAGACATATGACAGGAGATCAATCAGCATTGGAAGAATTTACACCTATTCTAGGTGGAAAAGTTACTTTTGGTGATGGGGGAAAAGGTCAAATCAAAGGCAAGGGGATGATTGATAGAACCAACCAACCTCAACTGTCAAACGTGTATTTTGTCGATGGACTTCGTGCAAATCTAATCAGCATAAGCCAGTTATGTGATGATGGACTTAAAGTCACATTCACCAAAACGGATTGCGGGGCATATGATGAAAATGGAAACAAAGTTCTAGCTGGAGTTCGTTCAGGAAACAACTGTTATATGTGGAAAGAGTCAGAGATGTGTCTATCCGCTACAGTCTCTAAACTTGATCTATGGCATCGACGGCTTGGTCACGTCAACACTCAGAGTTTAGTTAAGATAGTAAAGGCTAACGTTGTCAGAGGTATACCAAAGCTCGATGGGAAATCTGATGCAGTCTGCGATGCTTGCAGCAAAGGAAAGCAAATCAAGGTGCAACACAAGAAAGTTGCTGATATTGGGTCAAAAAGGATTCTGGAGTTGATACACATGGATCTTATGGGGCCAGTACAAACTGAGAGTTTGAATGGAAAAAGGTACACCTTTGTACTTGTTGATGATTTTTCTAGATTCACTTGGGTCAGATTCTTAAGAGATAAATCAGAAGCTGTTGAGAGCTTCAAGATACTGGCTCTACAACTTCAGACTGAAAAGGGACCTATAGTTCAAATCAGAAGTGACCACGGTGGTGAGTTCCAGAATGAAGAATTTGAGAAATTCTGCAACTCCCAAGGGATACGACATCAATACTCTGCACCAAGGACTCCACAACAAAATGGGATTGTTGAAAGAAAGAACAGAACTCTCCAAGAAATGGCAAGAGCCATGATTCACGGCAACAATGTGTCACCAAGGTTTTGGGCTGAAGCAATAAACACTGCTTGTTACATCATAAATCGTGTCTATGTGAGACCGAACACCAACACCACTCCTTATGAAATTTGGAAAGGAAAAACTCCGAATTTGTGCTACTTCCACACGTTTGGGTGTATCTGCTACATCTTGAATGATAAAGATCACCTAGGTAAGTTTGACTCAAGGAGTGATGAAGGTATTTTTCTGGGATATGCTACAAACAGTATGGCTTACAGGGTTTACAACAAACGTCTCAAGAGAGTGGAAGAATCTGTTAATGTTGTATTTGATGATAGATCACCTACTAAAGAATTCCCTATAGCTCCGGATGATGAAGATCTGCCAATCCTTGATCTAGAGAAGTTCGAGAAGGATCAAGAAGAAGAAACAAAGGTTACTCAAGAACCAGCTGTGGATACAAGGTTAACACCTTTGCAAGTTCCTAAGAATCACTCAGAATCAGATGTGATTGGCAACCTAGAAGGTCAAAGAAAAACAAGAGGAGTTCATATCAACTTCAGAGAAATGCTACAACATTCTTGTTTTGTCTCAACACTGGAACCATCTGACATCTTTGCAGCCTTAGAAGATGAGTTTTGGTTTGCTGCGTGTCATGAAGAGATCAATCAGTTTGTTAGGCATGATGTGTGGGAACTTGTTCCAAGACCTCTAAAAGTAAATGTTGTTGGTACTAAGTGGATTTTCAAGAACAAGATTGATGAGGATGGAAATGTTACACGAAATCGAGCAAGGTTGGTTGCTCAAGGTTACTCTCAAGTTGAAGGAGTTGACTTTGATGAAACCTTCGCTCCTGTAGCACGTCTTGAATCCATACGTTTACTTCTGGGGATGGCATGTCTTCTGAACATCAAGATGTTTCAAATGGATGTGAAAAGTGCTTTTCTAAATGGAATCATTCAAGAAGAAGTTTATGTCACTCAGCCAAAGGGTTTCGAAGATCCACAATTTCCGAATCATGTGTACAAACTCAAGAAGGCTCTATATGGATTGAAGCAAGCACCACGAGCATGGTATGAACGTCTCACTCTGTTCCTTCTTGAGAATGGGTTTAAAAGAGGCAGTGTAGACAAGACTCTGTTCATCTATGAAGAAGGTTCAAACATCCTCATTGTTCAGATCTATGTGGATGATATTGTGTTTGGAAGCACTAACCCAAAACTTGTGAAGACCTTTGTCACAGAAATGACTAAGGAATTTGAGATGAGCATGGTTGGCGAGATGAACTACTTTCTGGGATTACAAATCAATCAAAGTGCTAGTGGAATTCACATCTCTCAATCAACATATGCAAAGAGCTTAATTCAGAGATTTGGAATGCAAACGAGCAAGTCAGCCAGAACCCCTATGAGCTCGACAACAAAACTTTCGAAGGACTCGACTGGTCAAAAGGTTGATGAAAAACTCTACAGAGCTATGATTGGCAGTCTCCTTTACCTCACTGCCACTCGACCAGATTTGTGCTTCAGTGTGGGTGTATGTGCTAGATATCAAGCTGATCCACGGATATCTCATCTGAATGCTGTCAAAAGGATCATCAAATATGTCAAGGGAACAACTGATCGAGGTTTGTACTATTCTAAGCAAACAAATTCAAATCTTGCAGGTTTCTGTGACTCCGATTGGGCAGGAAATCTTGATGATCGGCGAAGTACATCTGGAGGATGTTTCTTTCTTGGTAACAACCTCATCGCCTGGCATAGCAAGAAGCAAAGTTGTGTGACTATGTCTACTGCAGAGGCTGAATATATTGCCATGGGGAGCTGCTGCACCCAGCTTATGTGGATGAAACAAATGCTATCTGACTATGGTATTGTATCTTCAACTCTCTTAGTCTATTGTGATAATGAAAGTGCTATCAATATTTCAAAGAACCATGTTCAACACTCTCGCACTAAGCACATAGATATTAGGCATCACTTTATCCGTGAACTTGTTGAGAACAAGGTAATTGAGATCTCTCATGTGTCCTCAGATAAACAACTTGCTGATATTTTTACCAAGCCTTTGGATTTAAACACCTTTTCACATCTTCAAACTTCAATTGGGTTGTGTGATTACTAATGTGTTTCTATGACTGAGACTCATTCTATAGGTTCCCTGTACAGGTTTGCACAGCTGCTTGTTCTTTTTACCTATGTATAATTAAAACCTCTGTTTTGGCAAGTCTTTTCAGAAAAACAGCTGCTCATCATGCTCTCCCTACAACATCTCTAAAAAGGATGGTTGAAGTAATAATAATAAAAAAAAAAAAAAAAAAAAAACTCAAAAAGTATGAGTCGGCAGGAAAGGGGTTGATGTTCTTTCTCTCTTCTTGTTTGAAATCTTCAAAAAAAAAAAAAAAAAAAAAAAAAAAAAAAAAAATCATGTGTATCAGTATCTAAGTCTATTCTTTATTACACTTTTCCATCAACCCCCCTCGCCTTGAATTTGGCTTCACATCATGAGGAGTAGTTCTGGTTGAGTATGATGAGTGTAGCCTAGTCTGTTAAGATCATTGAGTATGTTATTGACATCTCCTTGAGCTAAACAGCTGCTATTTTCCTCCACTACTTTCGAAAACAGCTGTGTGATCCTCTACTTGGGAATCTGTCTCTCTGACCTCAGACATAGTACTCAGACGTGGAATCCTCATCCTCTTGTATATATGTGGTATTTTTCTTCTCTTTTCAGAAGTTTATCATATCTATGCTTATATATAATCAAAAAAAAAAAAAAAAAAAAAAAACTTGTTTTGTCTGAGGATACTTTGATGAGCTTTCACATTCCTTGTTATCACAATTCTTCATGTTAAACACTGATAGAAGTAAGTGTAGTTCTTTCTCATTAAAGTTTGTGTATAAGCACTTGTTCTTTGTTGGGTTTCGGTGTGCTGTCTGGGCCGCACCTGTCGGTTTGTCTTGAAATTTGTTTTAGGCCCATGAATAAATCTCACATGTGTGTTAAGTGTCGCAGGTCACCATATATATTGGAGAATGCCCTAACCCTGGTTCATTTCTCCTTGTGCCGCTTTTGTCTCTTTGCAATCCACATCTCACGTTTGGTCTTAAAACTTTCTTCACACCCAGATCTTGCCTTTAATTGACTATGGACCACAACAATTCTTCCACGGAACTCGGTGCTGAAGATCTCACTCCGGCTGCTGACAATTCTTCCGCTGCTCCTGTTCCTCGTTCAGCAGATCCGGTCGTTCCAAAAACCGAACCTGGAGTCTCTCGTTCTAAGAAGACCAAGCGTCAACCTCCTGCTCTTCCTCCGTCCAAACGCTCGTGCTCTCGTGCCTCCGGTTCCAAGGTGAAGACTAAACCTCCGACAGCTCCCACTCGTCGTTTGCCTCGTCGTGGTTCCACTCGCTCATCTCTTCGTGATGATCTTGAAGATGTCACTGACGTTTCGACTCAACCTAAGTCTGATTTTACTTCGGAGGACGTTCCTGAAGTTCCTCCACCGACGTTTCTCTCTCGTTATGTTGCTAACCGTCGCCTCACTGCCATTCGTGATCGCAACTACCCTGAATTGAAACTCCCATCCTCCGACTCCTACTCATCTCAGTTCATCTCTGAAGTCTCCATGCGTCGCTTTCAGACAATCTCGGATCGCTTATTCAATGAAATGGGGTTTCTCGCTCCGGATGCTCCCCACGGTGGTGATGCTTACAAAATACTGTCTGATTTTGGTCTCCTGCCCGCGGTTACTGAAGTTGACTCGTTCGTTGGTAATATTGTGAAGGAGTTCTATGCGAATCTAGCTGAAGCTGAAACAGAAGGGATTGACACCCTCAAGGTCTTTGTTCGTGGATCCATGTATGAATTCTCTCCGTCTATCATCAATGCCATGTATCAGCTTCCCAATGATTCCTATCCTCTGAATGCGACTCAGATCCAAGTTCCTGATAGCCTTGATGACATTGTCACTCTCCTCACTGATGGTCGAATTCGTTCTTGGGATCTTCGCAGCAAAAAGGAGATGGGAGATACTGTGGCCATGCTTCAGAAGATTTGCTGCCAGAACTGGATACCAACCAAGAACCCAAGCTCTATGTCTGCTGAGCGGTCTACACTTCTGTTCATGATTCTCAAAGGTCATAAGTTTAACTTTGGGAAGTTAATCTTTGATGAAATATGTGCCTGTAGCTCTGTCGTTGCGAATGCCTCTTCCAATGTTCGTCTCATCCTTCCCAATCTCATCGATCAGCTTCTGCGTTTCCAACGAATTGTTCCTGCTCTCCCCGGTGATGTTACCTCTGCTGCACCGGCTAAGTTCAAGATTGAACCGAAGGAGCTTCTGTCCTCTCAGGCCCCACTCACACTTCTGTCGGACGTTCGTCACCTGCATGACTTCACCAAACTCATGATGGCGCGTCTTGCAGATAAGTCTCTCTTCTCATCTACTCTCCTTGCTGATTTATCCTTAGTTTTTATATGAGTTTGTGCACTCAAGCAGGGGGAGATTACCTTGATATCGCATATTCTGAGGGTGAGAGTGATCTACAAGATGAGGAAGACTGTGATGAAACCGAGAGTGGCTGAGAAGTTAGTGTATGCTCGTATGTAGGGGGAGTAATATAAGTAGGAGTTTGACTTAATAATTGTTTTTAGTCTGAAACTCTCTAACGGCTATGTACTGCATCTACAATTGCAGAACTTTTCTCTTTTTAGTTCTACTCGGCTATGTACTGAACCTTTGAACCTTTTGTTGCTCTGAAGTATTTCCATTATCTTAATGCTTCTTGGTTTAGTGTTTCCTTTGTCTGCACACTAACTTGTTACAGGAAGCTTGAGGCACACACTCAGATAAAAAGGGGGAGATCGAAGAAACAGAGGATCTGTACGAGTTACAAGCTATCGCAGAATGTACCTGAAGGACTTCAGACGAAGCGGGAAAGTGTCAAGTTGTCTTTGCCAGCACAACACCTTGAAGACAGTGCGGTGCATCGAGCGTTGAGATGTTGAGCATGGGCGAAAAAGGTGTCAGCCTAAAAGGTGTCCGTTGGAAGCTACAAGCAAGTGGAGTGTTGAAGTCAACACAATGATGAGGGTTCCCCTATGACACATTGGACAAAGAGAGGTTCTTGAAGGACATGGTGCATAGGATAATTTGCTGGATAAAGAAGAGTATGGTGAAGATTGTTGCTGTCTATAAAAGAGAAGCATTTCACATCTTTGTGCAATTACCACTTTTAGAGAGAGAAAAAGTGTGTGTGTTTAGATCTAAGTAGAAGAACAATATTTCTTGAGAGTTTCATTGGTGAGTGAATAAAGAGTGAGCATAGCTGTTGCTGTGCAAGTAAGATTGGGTAGATTAGGATTGGTTCAGTGGCAAACCAGTTGTTGCGGTGTTGCATAAAACTGATCAAACAAGCTTGTAATATAGTTGTTTGAGAAAGTCTTAATAAAGCTCAGTTTACTGTTTTCCTGGTGTTTTTATAGCAGTATTCACGGATCTAGTTATTTCAACTTTATATATAAGGATGGTTACTTTGTATAATCAGGATGTTTAGGCGTAATTACTCCGGTTATTATTTATTTATTTCAAACGATACCATTTCACGTAGGGATCATATATGCTGGAAGCATGGTTATCATGTGAACACCACTAAACAAATAATGTCATTATCTAAATAGTGCTCTATTCTTTAAGTTTTTTTTTTAATATTAAAATGAACGTTAATTATGCACTGGCAGCACTGCACAGCGCACACCTCATATATTACTAGTATTTTTTTAAAAAATATTGTTCTTAATTGTCACATTTGTAAACGTTGACTTACAATACCCAAATTATGAACCTCACCTTCTCTAAGATAATTAAATCATTTCATTAGGAACAAAATTTTCAGGCTTTTGTTAAAGACTATTGGTACGTACAACCGGTCTGCGTGTTAGATGATGGTCTTTGTTTTTTACGAGAAAAAATGACTACATCAACTTCTTCTTCGTCAATGGATGTTTCTCTTTTATCCAGTTCTAAGCACATTCGTTCTATTTATTTACTTCTTATGCAACAGATTTATCATCGAAGCTTGAATTCTATTATTTACTTCCTTGATCGCTCATAGTTTGCTTGTGGAACAAGTAAGTATCTCTGCGCCAATCATCATGCGATTCTTGTTTTTACTTAGTTCGTGTACGGAGGCAGATTCAATTGCTTCGTCAGAACACAATTAGTTTTAAAAATTAAAAAAGTTACTGCTAAAACAAAATCGATCAATTTTGCTTGTTTAGATCTTCAAGATTCATGTAAACCCTCTATTTCTCTATTTCTCTATTTCTCTATAATGATTCCATGTTTTTGGTTTCTCCTGTTTCGTACGACTGTTTTCAATATGAATTCAGATTCTGATCCCAATACCGAACATTTTTTTTAATATGATAGCAAACGTTAGTATCAAGATCATACACAATCTGAGGAATGTCAAACGTCAAGAGCATGATGTGCACAACCTTAACAAGGTCAATGCCAGCCATTGCCTTCTTTGGGAGAATGGCATTTGCCTTTGTCTTTCTCATTTCTGCTATCCAAGAGTAAGAAATATAAACAAAAATCATTGATTCGGGTAATTGCTTATATAATCGAATCCACAAGAGGCTTGATACTTGAGTCTGTTTAGGTATGCTGATCATTTTGGCGATGGCGGACCACTCGAGAAGACGGTTGGACCAGCGGTGAACGTGATGACCAAATACGGTTCTAAGGCTCTAACGTTTTACACTGGAATGCAAGTGGTCGCGTTCGATGTTCGACTTCTTGAATTCGCACTCATAAGTGCAAAAGCAACTGCAGCTTTATGGTTCATCTTTGGACAATCCATGCCAGCTTACTTCTTGGTAAAAACATAAATCTCTAATCTTTTTTAAATTGATTTTTTTTTTCCAAGGTTCTAATCTCAAAACATGTTTTGTTGATTCCAGCTCGTAACACAAATGCTCTCAACTGTTGTTCCTTTCCCTACCAACTTAAATGACTTCACTCAGGTTAAGCTTTGTTACCACTTACCACGTAAATCAACACACTGATTGATCACATGGTATTAGGTGATTAACAAAGATTGTGACTGATTTGCAGAACTTGACTTTGATCGGTGCGTTGCTCTATTACATTGGATTGAAGCATACTATCGACAACCTTGACGAGACAGAGAAGAACAAGGAGAAGGAGACAGAGGAAGATGATAAGGCCTCAACTTCCAAAGCAAAAGCAAAAGCAAACTGAAAGTGTCAACTTCACATACTCCGTTCTTTTTTCTTTTTTTTTCGGTAGTTTCATTATGTCTCTTTCCTTTAATTTTTTCTTTAATCAGACGACTATTAATTTGAGCTTATGGTTACTGTGAAAATTATATGACTTTAAATCCAATGTGTTTGTCTAGTATTATGTTTCCCGGTTCCGGCATTTGATTTTGTTCACCTTGTAAAACGTAAAAATATTATTAGCATGTATCCACCTAAAAACAGGACTATACAATGAAAATAAATTCAAATACAACAATAACAACAGAAATGTCTTTGAACACTCTCACTAAACCCACCTTGTATAAATGTTTTGGCACATACTCTTCGTTTTCTTTTACTTTTTCAGTATTATTCCGGATTTATTATCCTTTCCTCTTATTCTTCTTATCAATGAAGATTGGTAATGTTGTGAAATGATTTACATATACCAATATAATTGCTACTTGGTAGATGTTAAATTATTCGTAGATGAACACTATCCCAGTAGTATTGCCGGTAGGGGCTATATATAGCAGCACAGACGACGCTTCACCTGTACATTTTGCAAACAAATTTCTTGATTTAACAAAACAAGAAAATATGCTAGACTAAAGTGTACTTAATTTTAGTTTGGAAACTTATGATGAATATAAAAAAGCAACAACATTGACTTTTGGTAATTTGCAAGTATGATTTGTTACACGATTTGCAAAGACATAGCTGCTTAACCTCCATCATCACCAAAATCACTAAGCCTACTTGCTAAGCAGATTAAAGAGATAAACATGAGAAGAGGAATAACAATGGTCATTAATATGGTTGCAGGAAATTGTCTGTGAAGTAACTCAGTTTGATAAGTTTTTAGCTCCAAACTCTCTGTAAACAAATACAACGAAGAACACTGATTACAAAAGAACTTAAAACTATAATCACATCACGTCATCACGATCATCCTACAATCTCATGACAATATGCCCTAGCAGATTCATAACGTCTGATCAAACATCAACGATAATCATTACAAACTCCAAAAGTCTTGATCACTCCCTTATTTATACTAAAGCAACAAATAGGTGCAAATTAAACACTCTCTTGGACACATAAGTGCAATTTTGTCCAATTGTACGTGTGTATATATGAGTGATGACTACAAGTCGTACGTGTGGGATACTTGGAACTTAGTATATCAGTATATGTGATTGGAATTATATCGTAATCAGATCATAAAACACGTTTCGTAAACCAGATAATAATGATTTGACTAAACCACGTTTTCTAAACAAGATAAACCAAATAAGCCACTAAAATCAAAGAAGAATTGACATGAAGGGTTTGATAAAATGAATACATAAAGTTGACAAACAAAATTTGAACACGTATATACAATTACTTGCTTCTTCTAATTTATCGTACATATATGCATTTTTAAAAAATAGCATCATAAATATATGTATGTCTTTTAATTTAAGTTGTGGTATGGAATTACTTTATTTGTTTTTTTTGTTCTTCTGAAAAGTAGCATTAAAATTGTAGGCCAGAAAAACGTACAACAATCTCTTGCAAGAGTTTCACAAAGTCGTATCAATGATATCCGCTACATCCAAGTTCCAACCTACCGACGTTATCACGTTTGACGTCAAAGGTAATAGACAATTTTAATTTCAGTGATAAAATGTAGCCATATTAGTCAATAAATTTTAAATTTTAAATGAAATCTCATGGTTTTGACAATAAAAAAAAAAAAAAGAGACTTTGAGTAAACAACAAATCGAATTGAAATAAAATCTTAGGTGCATTTTCTAATGGTTGTATAAGGATTTGATATATTTTGAACCAAAACATAGTCAAGATCATAAACCTATAGTAAAATTGATTTATTTATACAATTATATTTTCAGATTGATTTTATACAATTTTTTTTTTTGGTGAAGAAAGCGTCTGAGCACACTGACCCAAAACAACCTTAATTAATAATCTACAAAATAAATTAAACACAAACAAAAAATGTGAAAACACACAGAGAACATTCCTCTTTGAAGCAAATGTGAAAACACACATAGAATATTCTTTGATGGACGAATCAATCTTAGATGCCATTTGTGAGAGGATGAAACAGAGGACATACATAGGGAGCAGCACAGTGTTGCACCGCGGAGGATTAGTTGAGAAAATGGTATTCATAGTGAAAGGTGAGATGGAGAGCATTGGAGAAGACGGTTCTGTTCTACCATTATTGGAAGGCGATGTTTATGGTGAAGAACTCCTCACTTGGTGTCTCGATCGCTCTTCTGTATCTCTGGTACCATCCCCTTTAACTCAGTGTTCATACATCTCAAAGTTTTCAGTTCCTTATGTAGCACTTTAGCTTGGAACTAAGTATGTTTTTGAAACCTTCAGATGGGACGAGGATAAGGATGCCAGCAAAAGGATTAATGCTTAGCAACAAAAATGTTAGGTGCGTGTTGTAGTAGTGTTTTCGCTAAGTGTAGCAGATCTTGAAGACGTAACGAGCTTGTTCTCGAGATTCCAAGGAGCCATAAGGTACGAGTCTCCATAGTGGAGTGTTAATATTGTAAGATATAATTGTATCAAATCATATCTCTTATCTTGAGAATCAAGGAGAAATCTTAGTCACTTAGTATGTGATTTAATTACATATATTTAGGAAGATTTACATAGGATATATCTTTGTGTATATATATAGAGTTTTATGGCTATTAATAATAAACAAGAAAATCTTTTTTAAATTATGGTTTCTTGACATGGTATTAGAGCGGGTCGATTTTTGTGGATCGATTATGATGAACGTCGACGGTGATGAAGATGATAACGATGAAGACTGTTCCTTAATACGATGTTGAAAGATGCGATAGTGGAAAGCAAGAAGATAAACATGAAGAAGTTTTTTGCTATCTTACGTTCTGTTCGCACCCGACGAACCCGACAACCCCGACAAACCCGAAAAATCCGACAAACAAGAACACGACTTGAAGGATTCAAATGAATCCTTGTGTCACACACAACTCTTGTGTTGTGACATGGACGAACCAGATTACGACAAGAAAAAAAAAACTGAAATCGAGATGACTCAACGGTGGAGTATAATACCGTGATGAATACCGAAATCGAGATGTGAAGATGAAGACATGATTAAGATTAAATTGGACATTTGCAAGCGGCATGCTCCAATTTGAAGGAGGGTGTTAAGATATTGTAAGATATGATTGTATCAAATTATATCTCTTACCTTGAGAATTAAAAAGAAATCTTAGTCACTTAATATGTGATTTGATTACATATATTTAAGAAGATTTATATATATCATTTAAAGATATATTTTTATGTATATATAGAGTCTTATGGCCATTGATAATAAATAAGAAAACCTTTTCTGTATTATATTTTCTTGACATGGAGACTACGAGCTGCTAGGCAGATTCAAGTGGCATGGAGGTACCGTAAGAGACGGCTTCATAGATTATACACTCCTCAGTCTAGTTACAGCCTTTAGTTTGTATTCTCCATTCTTGATGATTATATGTAAGTTTAGTGGTTGTCACATAGATGGTGTTTTGGTATTATATAAGATATATATAGCCGAGTGTTTCACTTGAATTTTTTTTTTTTGGTCAAATTTTGTCCATGAATAAAATCCTAATTCTTAAAGCTCCCGCTAGAAAAACAAATAGAAGTGTATTGTGAGAATGGGCCAGCTAAGAGAGTAAGCAAGTAAGCAACCACAAGTAAGCTTGGAACTGAATTTTATCAGCCATATTTTGTTGGGGCGAGGATAAGGATGCTAAAGGGAATGCTTAGCAACAGAATTGTTAGGTGTGTGACAAATGTAGAGGCGTTAACTCAATTTTGACACATGGATGTAGCTCAATTTTAACACATGGTAACTCATACATATAGCATTTAAAAATTAAAAAAAAAACCACTATATTTATGTTTTGGTCATATAAAAGCAACATAATATAAATTAACAATAACTAATAACAATGACTCATGAGAAGTAGTCAAAAGATTATTAAAAAAAATAAACTGGCGGTGGCATGAAGTGTAGTTAAACCAAGTCCATTGGATACTACTTCCATTGGTCCCATCTCTCAACAAGAGAAGAAGAATAAAAACATCAACGCTAACCATTAAAAACTCCGAAAGTCTTGATCCCTCCCTAATTTATACCATAGCAACAAATAAGTGAAAATTAAACACTCTCTTGGACAAATAAGTGCAAATTTGTACGTGTGTATATTTTGATGAGTTATATGTGATTGGGTTTCTATCGTAATCAGACATTTGACTAAAACACGTTTCGCAAACCAGATTATGATGATTTGACTAGAACACGTTTTCTAAACAAGACAAACCAAATAAGCTGCCACTAAAATCAAAGAAGAATTGACATAAAGGGTTTGATAAAATGAATACATAATGCTGGCAACCAAAATTTGAACACGTATTAACAATTACTTGCTTCTTCTAGTTTTATTATAAGTATGTCTTTTAATTAAAATTGTGGTATGGAATTACTTTGGTTTTTTTTTTTTTTTTTTTTTTCTGAAAAGTAGCATTAAAATTGTAGGCCAGAAAAACGTACAACAATCGATTGCAAGAGTTTCACAAAGTCATATCAATGATATCGCCACATCCAAGTTCCAACCTACCGACGTTAAACGTTTGACGTCGAAGGTAATAGACAATTTTAATTTCAGTGATAAAATGTAGCCATATTAATTAGTCAATAGATTTGACTTAATATGAATGTTAGCTAAAATTTTGAAATAGAGGAATGAAAAAAAAAACAACAAAAATAACTCAGTTGAATACTATAAATTTTACTTCTAAATAATATCTGTCAATAAAATAAATGATATTTTAGAAAAGAATAAATAATATTTATACTATTATATTTGTTTTATTTTTTGCAAGTTCTTGTAATTCGTCCAAACTCGGGATGTATTATGTATATAGTAACACATAAAAATGATTAAAATTTTGAGTCATGACTAATCTATTGGGCTGATTGGGACATAGTTTCAAGGGTCGTAGGAGCATTTAAAAGTCTCCATAGTTTTCTATTTGCCAATTAAGTATTTGTTTTTGTTTTTTTAACACATGGATGTAACTCGATTTTAACACATGATAACTCATAAAATTATATATATAGCTTTTTCCCACACCAATGTGGAGTACATGAACATGTGGAGTTCGGACCACCGCCCCCTCCTTGCTTCAATTCTCACACGTCCAAAGAAGTTTATAAAAAAATTCATGTTCGATAAAAGGTGGATTGACAAACCAGACTTCAAAGAGGCGGTTCTTAATGGATGGGGAGGTGATGAAGATTTCATTGAACAATCTATCCGGAAAAAAATTCAAGATTGTAAGCGTGCCATCTCCATTTGGAAGAAAAATAATCAAACAAACTCCGAAAAGTTTATTAAGGAACTTCAAGATAAGATTGATGAGGCATATGGAGATGATCAAGCTTCGTCAGAGACTCTCCTCAACCTAAAATGGCGACTCTTAGCTTATAGGGAAGAGGAAGCATATTGGCACCAAAAAAGCAGAGAACTGTGGCTTGCAGAAGAAGACCAAAATACAAAATATTTCCACGCTTCAACAAAACAAAGAAGGGCAAGGAACAAGATCACTGACATCCTTAATCAACTTGGAGTTTGGATTGATACAGAAAAGGGAATAGAAAAAGTTGCGGTAGAGTATTTTGACAATCTCTTTTCATCCTCGAGTGCGAGTGATCCTACACCAGCCATTAAGGATGTACCTACATTGGTCACACCTGCCATGAATGAGCATCTCACAAAAGAAATCTCAGAAGAGGAGGTCAAACGGGCTTTGTTCTCCCTGAATCCGGGAAAGGCTCCAGGACCGGATGGGATGACGGCTTTGTTCTTCCAAAAATTTTGGGAAACCACAAAAGGCGATCTCACAAAGATGGTGAAGAACTTTTTTAGCTCAGAAATTTTTGATGGCAAGCTAAATGAGACAAATATATGTTTAATCCCGAAAGGAGAACGGCCTCGTGAAATATCAAGATTTTGCCCTATAAGCTTGTGTAATGTGAGCTATAAGGTGATCTCAAAAATTCTGAGCTTACGTCTCAAGAAATTTTTGCTGGAACTTATATCCGAGACCCAATCTGCCTTTGTGTCAGGAAGATTAATCACGGATAATATCCTCATTTCTCAAGAAAACTTCCATGCCCTCTGTTCTAATCAGGCCAACCGGAAAAAATTCATGGCAATAAAAACGGACATGAGTAAAGCTTATGATAGGGTGGAATGGAATTTCTTAAGAGTTTTGATGGAAAAAATGGGATTTGATCAAAAATGGGTGGGTTGGATAATGCAATGCATTACTTCCGTCTCCTACCGTATTTTGATCAATAGAGATCCCAAGGGACGAATTAGGCCAACACGTGGGATTGGTCAGGGGGATCCAATCTCTCCATACCTATTTATACTTTGTACTGAGGCCTTAATTGCTCAGATTAGGAACGCAGAAAGAGAGGGAAAGATCCAGGGTTTACGAATTTTGAACGCAAGCCCACGTGTTTCCCACTTACTTTTTGCAGACGACAGCTTATTCTTCTGCAGAACCAATCCTCAGCAATGCAAGGAAATTATTGATATAATCCGCTTTTATGGCGAGGCGTCTGGACAAGAAATAAACTTCTCCAAATCTTCCATCATGTTTGGAACCGAGGTTCTGTCCCATATACGTCAAGAGATCAAAACTATTGTTGGGATATCACAAGAAGGAGGCATGGGTACATACTAGGGTCTCCCTGAGAAGATTCATGGGTCAAAGGCACAAGTCTTTGCATTCGTGGGGGATAGACTCCATAAGAAGGTAAACTTATGGACTTCGAAATCTCTATCCAAGGGAGGCAAGGAAGTCCTGATCAAATCAGTGGCGCAAGCAATTCCGACATATGTAATGTCGTGTTTTCTCTTACCAAAAGCTATATGCTCAAAACTAACTAGCGCGATAGCCAATTTCTGGTGGAGCAATAAAGCAGACAGTAAAGGACTACACTGGATATCATGGGAGCAAATGTGTACTCAACTTTCGGAAGGTGGGCTAGGCTTTAGAACACTAGAAGAATTTAATCTTGCCCTTTTGGCAAAGCAGCTATGGAGATTGAGATATCCAGATTCCCTTCTTAGTCGAGTTCTAAAAGGGAGATACTTTCGATATTGTAGTCCATTAGAGATACAAGTATCAAATCGATCTTCATATGGTTGGAGGAGCATGTTGGCAGCAAAGCATGTTCTTTCGTATGTTCGCAAGACCATAAGCTCGGGTTTTAATACGTGCATCTGGACTGAACCATGATCCCAGATACGCCAGCACGGCCACCCCAAAGCTTAACTAATGAGAGAAATTCCTTGATTTGTGTTAACACCTTGATAGATTTTAACACAAAAAGTGGAAAATTGAACGTCTTCGGGAACTCTTTCCACCGAAAGAAATTACTCTTATTTTGGGGATCAAACCGAGCTTGAATGCCTCGAGGGACGGCTATTCTTGGACTCTGACAAAGTCTTGAAATTATACCGTTAAATCTGGATACGAAGCCGCGAGAGCTATCTCTTGCCCTGCCTGCGACCTCCCTTTTCAGGGACCTAGTGTTACGACACTTAATGCGCAAGCATGGAAGTTAAAAACATCACGAAAGCTTAAGCATTTCGTGTGGAAATGTGTGACTGGGTGCTTGGCAACATGTCAACGCCTGCATTATCGCCATATTGGTAGAGATAAAGATTGTCCTAAATGTGGAGCGGAGGAGAAAACTATAAATCATATGCTATTTGAATGCCCCCAGCACGTCAAGTATGGGCTTTATCGACAATACCTTCCCATCCTGTGGTGTTCCCTTCACCTTCCCTATATAGCAACCTCGATTTTCTATATGGGCGTGGTAGAGACTCTGGTGCAACTGATCAAAACTTGAGAACGTTCTCGTGGATGTTGTGGTACATTTGGAAGGCAAGAAATAAGAAAGTGTTTGAAAATATCTCCGAATCTCCGCAAGATACACTGGAGAAAGCTATCCAAGAAGAAGAAGTCTGGAGAAGAGCAAATAACAGAGACTTAGCACCAGCGGTAGTAGAAGCATGCATAGCTTCGATCCCAATTCCTCAAGAATCTCTTGTATGCTTTATAGATGGATCTTGGCATACAGAGGTGGATAGGAGTGGACATGGCTGGATTGCGTCCATCGGTGATAGAATCCTGCACATGGGGCTAAAAGGATCGCGCAGAAGCTTATCCCCATTACATGCAGAGTTAGATACCCTTATTTGGGCTATGGAGTGTTTATTAGTGTTTGACCTGGATAAAGCTCTTTTTGCTACGGATTGTTTAGACCTCATAAGGATAACGTCTACTATCGAGGATTGGCCAACCTTTTCATCAGAATTGAAGAATTTTATTCATTTCAGAGATAGATTTGCTAATTTTAGTATTAGATATATTTCCCGAGAGGATAATATCTGTGCCGATAAACTTGCGAAATGTGCAAGAGCACGAGGTTTCTGTTTTTCCCATGTAAGCCCGTCGGTACCTAATTGGCTCTCTTTCGAAGAGAGTCATCTCCAATAACTTAATACTAGGTAACAACCCGCACATAGTGCGGTATAAAATAATTATTTAATGTTTTTACTGTAATTTTTATTTACAAAAATTTATTATATTATTGGGTAATTTAAATATTTAAAATTCGATTGTATAGTATATATTTATAAAAAACTTGGTATAATAATTAAAACTTAACCGTGAGAGTTATTGTAATCAATCTTATATTATTATATCATATGAACAAAGAGTTCTTAAAATTCATTTTAAAGATTTTATGAAAATATAACTAAAGGATATAATTAAGTTAGAAAAATAATAAAAATTTTAATTTTGGGTGTTAATTGTATTTTTGGAAAAACACAATGATAGAAAAGGAAATATTTTTTAAAAGCTGTTGACAAATAAAGGAAAGAGTGTCCTGAGCTCTGTAATGCTGACACCTCAGCTTTTTTGTCAAAATGTTTCTCTATTAATATATAGGAGATATGAGATTTGATTGTCAAAAAAGAAAAAAATATATATATAGCATTAACAAAAATAAAACAAAGCACTATATTTTATGTTTTGGTCATATAAAAGCAACGTAATATAAATTAACATTAACTAATAAATCATGTTTTGTTATCTTTTCTTTTACCAAAAAATGAATAATAACAATGACCCATGAGAAGTAGTCAAAAGATTATAAAAAGAAAAAAAACTGGCGGTGGTATGAAGTAGTATCAGTTAAACCAAGTCCATTGGATACTACTTCCATTGGTCCCATCTCTCAACGTCGGTTCTTCTGTTGCTTTCTCATTATTATTTCATTGTAATCATCGCTTTTCTTTTTTGTTTATTGGAGTATTATATATATGAAACTGGTGGTTTTAGACTTTGAGTAAACAACAAATCAAATTGAAACAAAATCTTAGGTGCGATTTTGTAATGGTAGTATAAGGAATTAATATATTTTGAACCAAAACATAGTCAAGATTATGAACCTATAGTAAAATTGATTTATTTATACAATTATATTTTCAGATTGATTTTATACAACTTTTCTTTTTTTGGTAAAGAAAGCATCTGAGCACACTGACCCAAAACAAGCTTAATAATCTATAAAATAAATTAAACATAAACAAAAATATGTGAAAGCACACATAGAATATTCCTCTCTTTCAAGGAAAAATAAAATAAAAAAATAAAAAACAAAGAAACAGAAAAATTGGGAAATCCAGCAAAGCCACAGATAACAAAAAAAAAAAAAGAACAGCTAATTCCTATCTTTCATTATATCTTCAAACTCAAGACTTTTGACCACACATCTCTCTTCAACATGCTCAACACACGCACACGTCTACGCCTTTATATAAATACACAAACACATGCACACGAATCTTTAAGCTTCTTCACAGATTCAAGAAACCCTCTTAACAGAAATCTAAAACTTTACCCTTTTTTATCGCAAAACCACAAATCTTTTTTTTTTTTTCTTTAGCTTTCTTGATTTCCAAATCTTGATTATTTAGTCTTTGCTTCAAGAACTCGTTTACGTTCGCGTGCGTACGTTTATGTCGACGACGATGAAGAGACCGGGCTGCAGCTCAGATTCCGACGATCGACGGCGGCAGCCTAGTCGTCTACAAAAACGTCCTCCGGCGTTAAACATCGTTCCTGCGACTAATAGCTGGAAAACGGCTATACCTCTCCTCTCGCCGTTAGCTCTTTCACCTGAATCATCACTCGTCGACCAACCACCGGTTGAGAATCAGAAGACGACGACGACGGCGGTTGAGAAAACGCCGGTTTTCAAGAAATGGCAGCATCCGGCGGCGCCGTTCTATTACGAGTCATCGACGTTTGTTCCACCGTTTGTTCCGGTTTAGTATTTGGTTTAGAGATCCAACGGCTCAAAAGTACAGTTTTTTTTTTCTTCTTTGTTTGGGTTTTGTTTTGTGTAGATCTAACGGCCCAGAAAACGCGTTTTGTTTTAACAACTCGCGTTTTTTATCTTACTATTTTGTGGTTGGAACAAACGCGATTTTCGTTTAGAATTTAATAAATGAATACGATTGTTATATTATTAATTAGCATGTTTATTATGTTACTACTGGTCTTGTGGTCCGAACGTATAAGCTAAAGTCCAATTTAGTTATTGTAGATGTCTCTGCAAATAAGTGGAGCGTTGTCGAAATGTGTGGACAAAACTAATATGGTCATTCATTTATCCAAAAAATAAAAATAAATTAATGTGATCACGATATTTAGGTTCCTCTTGGTAAACATTGGTGGAAACGTCCAAACATATTATAGAGATCCATTTTTTTTTTTTAGAACATGGCGGTTAAAATAACAAAGTAATTTTAGAAATCTTTTCAAATATTATGGAGTAGAAAAAAACTAAGTTGTATGGAAACATAAATGAATATGGGAAACGTTTCAGAAATGAAAAACGATATTTTTAAAAATTAGAAAATGAAAATTTTGAAAATGTATGTATATATATATATATATATAATCCACCAAACATTAAAATTATACTTAAAAGAATATTTGAAACAACAAACATTCATAACATAAATATCAAATAGTTGAATTAAAACAGTAATAATATTATAAATTTATAGGTAATGAATTCTGCTATTTTTAAATTATTTATTTATCAAATTTTCATGCAACCTAGCGTTTTTAAAAAGAAAAAAAAATAGAACATCAATATACTCAGTGAAAATATTATGAGTTAATAAATTTATGTATATTTTAATATGATTATATTAGTTCAGTTAATTTCTATGTGAGTTTATATACACATAGCACCTTTATCTTATGAAAGTAACAACTTTCTTCCAATTTTTAATATATATACTATCATTTTTCAATTCTTTCAACGTATTATTTGATTTATTATTTGATTTGATCAGTTACACAAAATAGGATTTGGACTAAAACTTATTTACCTAATCCTTGACCGCATACACAAGACTACTAATGAATAATGATCCTTGTAAGTATCACGATCACAACAAAAACATTATGTTAAATAAATTGACTATAGAAACCATCATATATCATAGGGTTTCTTTTATTAGTGTGCTTTTGCTCCCTAAATTGTCTAACTTTCATGGAATAGCTGCAAGTTGTTGTATTGTACATAAAGTTAAGCTAGGCATAAAGACTGCAAATGGTTTGCTTGTGATTATAAGATCTTGAAAGGCTATGGGAATAACATATGGTGCAGCAAGGATGGCATTGTAGCCACAAGATCGTGTGAAACATTGGCTCAAAATATCGAATATCAACATATGGAAATATCTATATGTGTCTAGATGTCTTGCAAGTAATATAGTCATGCAACATATATATGAGAAACATAATGCCTGCCATTGACCAAGAAAAAAAAACTAAAACCACATATTATTTATGTTTCTATTTAGTTTAATGCTTAAAGTTTTTAAAAGTGATGAAGTACAAATATATAAATAAATATATATATATATATATATATAATTGAAAAAGCTATAATATACAAACACTACAAAAAAACATCATGTTTTTCTACAAAATTTCCTACAAAAAATTTGGTAGGAAAATTTTCTTACCAAAACCTTACCTTATTTTGACGAAAAGCAACTATAGTAGGAAGAAGGAAGATAATTTCATACGAAAATATTATGAGAATATGGTAGGAAATTTCTTACGAAAATCCTACAAATAATTTGGTCGAAGGAAAAATTTGAAGGAAAACTGAAAGGATATAGAAGGAAAAAAGGTTGAATGAATTTGGTAGGAATATTTCCTTCAAATTTCCTTCAAAAAGTTTACTGAACAAAAGTTTATAGGAACCCAGAAGGAATATGAAAGGAGAAGACGTATAATGAATTTGGTAGGAAAAATTCCTTCGAATTTCTTTCTGTAAAAAATTAAAAATAAACATAAAAAGCTTTGTAGTGAAATTTTGGTAGGAAGATCGGTAAAAACCCTAGATATAGAAACTCTGCGCTCAGCCTCCATCTCATTCTTTTCTATGCTTTTTATTCTTTTTTTTTTCTGGGTCAAAATTTTTTCCTCGTCCTTTTTCCTTTTCTTTCTCTTTCTCCTTTGTTCTTCTTAGAAAACCCAACATTTTGCTCAGCTTTCTCTAATCGGAACAACTGATCTCTTTCTCTACCTCTTCCATCTCTATTTTCTTCTTCATTGGAAAAGAAACCAAGACACCACCAACAGTTGAATCGATCCATACATCACCAACAATCGATTTAACAGACCCAACTTAGAAGCTTTAGACTCCATCATTACAGACCTTGATTCTTGGCTCTGCCTAATCCGATCTATGCTGGCCGAAATAACCTAAGAATCTCCATCGTTGAAGCCAGTGTAGTTCCAGATCTGAAGCTTTGGAGGAGCTTTAAGCGTCTCAAGCAAAACGAAAAAAACCTATTATTTTTTTATATTTAGTATTTAGTTTGTAAATAATTATTAATTAGGTTTGTAATTTAGTTTAAAAAATGAATTGTATTCTAATTAAATTAATAATTTGATTTATATATTATTCGGATTAATAATTAATGATTTTTTAACTTTTTATTAAATTCGAAATTAATATAATTATAGAAAACAACATTAATTAGTTTTATTTTTTATTAAGTTTGTAGGAAAATTATAAGACCAGTTTGGTAGGAAAATAGTAAGAATAAATTTCCTACTAATATTTTGGTAGGAAGATAGTCAAAATTCCTCCTTCCACTTTCCTTCAAAATTCTTAGGAAATCGTATTTTGAAGGAATTCGAAGTAAAGTTTGAAGGAAAATGGTATAAAATAGGTGTTTCCTTCTATTTTCCTTCTTAATATGCAATAGGAATTTGAATGTTTTCTTGTAGTGAAATGTAAATGTCAAAAATTTTAAAATCGATACACTACAAATATAAAAAGCAATTCTACAAATATAAAAAGAGATAAGTATAAATATAATGTAAAACTAAAATTATAAATCTAAAAGAGATTATGACCAAAATTTAATGCTAAAAAGTAAAGGTGGTTATATTTTTATTTTTTCCGTCAAATGCTAAAAAAAAAAGCAATAACATTAAAATATAAATTTTGAAGTTAGATTTAACGTAAAAACATTTATTAAAGTAAAAACAAAAAGATAAAGAGATATTAATTATAAGTATATTTTAAAAGATATAATACACATATTATAAACAAACAGTTAGAAGATAGTTAAAAGTACAAAACTTAAATTTCCTCTAACTATTATATAAGGCCTACTTTCAGTCTTTACAAGCCCGGAAAACAAAAATGAAGAACTCATCTATTCTATGCATACTAATTGTTGTGTTTGTCATATCTTCTTTGGGTAATTGTTTTTTTCTTCAATTATTATTGTTTGGTATATTAATGCTAGTAATTTTATATGTGAAAGTGGGATGACAATTGTATTGTTGTGCTCATGGTTGGAACTAAAAAGAAACTAAACTATAATATACAAAAAACAGGAAAAAAGGATGACAATTGTATTGTTGTGCTCATGGTTGGAACTAAAAAGAAACTAAACTATAATATAGAAAAAACAGGAAAAAATAAAGTATGGAAATAATTTTTTTTATATATTTTGAATTTGATATATAGAGAATGGGAAAATGATAGGAGAAGCAAAACAGTGTGAAGTTATGTTGGCTTGTGGAGATCAAGATAAATGCGTAAAAAAGTGCATGGCTTTGTACAAAGGAGATGTAACCTGTCGTGTTTTTGGTAAACCACCGGAAGTTGTAACTGCTTTATGTATTTGCCAGTATAATTGCTAAGCTCTCTATCCAAACTAATCGTATGATCCCTTATTTCTTATAATCAAATAATAAAATTGTTTTATAACCTCTCTATCACTCTTTATCGCCAATTTCATTTATCCTTTGTTTCCTTTATATATTAAGATTGTATAGATATCAACATTAACATCGAGATTGATCTATCAAAGAGTCACTTGTCTATTCTTCTATCTGACGAACGGTCATTATTTGCAAAAATTTATTGACTATTGTATATGACTGGAAATTTCCGTTGGCCACATTTTATATCGGAGGAAAAAGCATTAGACTTCATTAGAGATGCATATTTGCCATCCATAGTGATATTCCATCTACTTTTGATTAGATTTGTTAGTTCTTTCTAAGACTATGGATGATAGATAGAGAAGTTATAGTCATTAAATTATTTAACCATTTGGTCAATTCGAAGTACAAATACCACATATCATTTAGTACTTGGAGAGCCATATGGTTTATCGAATTACTCAAAACATGAAAAATAAAAGAAATTTGGAAATTAGTTAAAAATAACTCTAGCGATGAGAGAGAGAGATAAGAAGACAAAAAAATGTTGACGATAAAAAATTGAGTTTCTTTTTAATTTTAATAAACTATATTAAAGTATGGTATATGAAAATTTTGGATTTTATTTTAAATGTCTAAAAACCAAAAAATCATAAACTAGATTTGAATTTTTTTATTTAATATACAAATTTAAGCTAAATTACGAAGTTATGAAAGTGATAAAGTATTACGACAAAGTCAATCTTAATTTTTTATATATTCTGGCAATTGCAAACAATGTATAATTAACAAATTAGATGATACAAGATTCGGTGGTGAGTCTTATATCGGGATAGAGTTGATGGCTCCACAAGTTGGCGGTCGCTTCTTTCTTGTGAAGGAAAGATGGTCGATGGTGGAGATCTGACATGATGGCGGTCGCTTCTCTCGTGTGGGATCGGTAGAGGGGGAAGTGCTGGCGGATTGAAGTACACTACAGAGATGTGATTGGTCTCTGATACAGTACACGAACTCAGCTTTGAGGAATCTCACACACAAGACAGAGAACAAGCTTATTCTCTTAAAAACACTTAAAGAGATAAGTAAGAAAATTCAGTATTTTATTGATAATCAAAAGATGAGGTTTCGTACAACTGCTGCAAGGGGACTTTATAAGAGTCATTCAGCTAGCCTTAAGGCCGAAAAATAAATGCAGAAAATACAACAAAGGAAAAAAAATAAAATCAAACACAAACCATTGTGTTTGGAAAGTAAATAAGCTAATAAAAGAAAATGCTCATTAGATTTGATCTCTCTTGATGAGGAAGTCTTCTAGCCGTTGTTGGGGCTGGTGGGACCTGCAAGGATCGAAAATATTGAATAAGACTTACCTGGATGCGATCTAGGCTCAGTTGATGTTCTCTGAACCACTTCTTGTACTCGATGAACTACTTCAAGCGTCTTGTCTTGTACTTGTTTGTTGGCTTGTTTCTTGAAGTAAGGGTCTTCTTGGAATCCCTCTAGAATATTTTGATCAGTCTCTTGATGCTCGTCCATGCCCTCTATGTCTTGGTCTTGATCTTTGCTATCTTGATCGCTTTCAGAGGTGTAGCTTGTATCACACGTCTCTTGCAGCTCCGATGTCTTCTCTTGGCTTCTTGAGGTTCCTTGACCTGTCAAAAGAGGTTTCTTACCTGGGGAACTGGTTTGATCAAGGCTCATTTGGGTGAAGGCTTCAGCAAGCTCTTCCTCGGCAATGTGATCATATATGTTGTGGCGGCATAAGGGTGGTACAGACCAGTTGACGTCCTTCAGCTCTAGGGAGCTTATGATGTCTTGAACGGCTAGGTTAAACCTCTTCCTTAGCTGTTTAGCCTTTGATCGTGTCACAAGGCCTTCTCGTACTTCTGGTACATGATGTGGTATAGGATCTGGTTCAACGGTTTGGATGGTAGGATCGATGTCCGCATCATTCCCTCCCTCTTCAGAAGGTTTTGTCCTCAAAACTGAATCTCCTGGATCATAAGCAGACAAGTGAGCTACATTAAAAGTGTGAGAAATTTTTACCTCATTTGGCAGCTCCAAACGGTATGCATTGTCATTGATCTTTTCAAGAACTTTAAATGGACCGTCGCCTCTTGGTGATAACTTAGAGGCTCGTTGTGTTGAAAATCTCTCAGGCCTCATATGCAACCAAACCCAATCTCCTGGTTTGAACAACATCTCCTTTCTTCCCCGATTAGCCTTGCGTTTGTTGTCGGCATTCTTCTTTTCCAAATTTGCTTTGGCCTTGTCATGTAACTTCTTGATGATTTCTCCTCTTCTTAGTCCATCTTGGCAAACATGTTCTATCTGAGGCAATGGTGCTAAATCTAATGGAGACAAAGGGTTAATTCCATAGACTATCTCGAAAGGAGATAGTTTTGTAGCCGAGTGGACAGCACGATTATAAGCAAACTCGATAAAAGGAATACAATCAACCCATGTTGCCATATTTTTACCAAGAGTGGCTCTAAGTAACGTAGAGAGAGTTCGGTTTACCACTTCAGTTTGTCCATCCGTTTGGGGATGACAAGTTGTTGAGAATAGAAGCTTGGTACCTAACTTTCTCCAAAGTGTCTTCCAAAAGTGGCTCAAGAACTTGGTGTCACGATAAGAGACTATAGTCCTTGGAATTCCATGGAGGCGCACCACTTCCTTGAAGAACAAATTTGCGGTTTGAGTCGCGTCATTGGTCTTGTCACACGGGATGAAGTGTGCCATCTTGGAGAACCGGTCCACAACAACAAAGATTGAATCCTTGTGTTTGATCTTTGGCAATCCTAAGACAAAGTCCATAGAAATATCTACCCAAGGGGCGTTAGGAATAGGTAATGGTAAGTAAAGACCATGATGATGTAACCTGGATTTTGCTTTGTGACAAACAATGCATCGAGCACAAAATCTCTCAACGTCTTTCTTGAGATGGGGCCAAAAGAAATGTTCCATTACCACGGCCAAGGTCTTGTCGACACCAAAGTGACCCATCAAACCCCCACCATGTGCTTCGGTAAGTATCAATTCTTGCATGGAACCTTGAGGAATCACAACCGCTTGTCTCTAAATAGAAACCCATCTTGCAAGTAGAATGCTTGATATGCTCCTTTGCCATACTCCTTGTAGCACTCTCCTAGTTCTGGATCATCTTTGTACAACTCCTTGATATGCTCAAAACCCATTACCTTAGCCTCCATAGTAGCTATAAGAGCATGTCTCCTTGACAAAGCATCAGCAACCACGTTCTCCTTGCCTTTCTTATACTTTATCACATATGGAAACGTCTCAATGAACTCCAACCACTTAGCATGTCTCCTCTTAAGTGAAGTCTGGCCCTTGAGATGCTTGAGGGTTTCATGATCGGTGTGAATGATGAATTCCTTGGATAACAAATAATGTTGCCACGTTTCCAGTGCTCGAACTAAGGCATATAGCTCCTTGTCGTAGGTCGGATAGTTCAACGTAGCTCCACTCAACTTCTCACTGAAGAAAGCCACGGGTCTTTTCCTCTGATGTAGTACAGCTCCAATTCCCAAACCTGATGCATCACACTCTACTTCAAACATAACTTCAAAATCTGGGAGGGCTAAGACTGGTGCCTGCGTGAGCCTCTCCTTCAAGGTGTTGAAGGACTTTTCTTGAGCTTCTCCCCATGAGAAAGGCACGTTTTTCTTGATCACGGCAGTCATTGGTGCAGCCATTGTACTAAAATCTCTGATAAACCTCCTGTAGAAGCTTGCTAAACCATGAAAGCTGCGAACATGTCCAATCGAAGTGGGAGTCGGCCATTCTCTTATTGCCTTAATTTTCTCCTCATCCACCTGTAGGCCCTGTTTACTCACTACAAAACCTAAGAACACACACTGTTCAGTACAAAAGGAGCACTTCTTTAGGTTAGCCCAAAGGCCTTCCTTCCGAAGCGTTTTTAAAATTAACCCAAGATGCTTAATGTGATCAGAATGGCACTTACTGTAAATAAGTATGTCATCAAAATAAACAACAACAAATTTACCAATAAATGACCTTAGAACCTGGTTCATTAGTCGCATGAAAGTGCTTGGGGCGTTGGTTAACCCAAATGGCATGACAAGCCACTCATAGAGACCTTGCTTGGTTTTGAACGCGGTCTTCCACTCATCTCCTTCCCTCATTCGGACCTGGTGATAGCCGCTCCTCAAGTCAATTTTGGAGAAGACGATTGCACCACTTAACTCGTCCAACATGTCATCTAGTCTTGGAATGGGATGTCGATACTTGATAGTTATGTTGTTGATTGCTCGACAGTCTACACACATCCTCCATGTCCCATCCTTCTTTGGAACTAATAGAACTGGTACTGCATACGGGCTGAGGCTCTCTCTGATGTACCCTTTATCCATGAGATCACGCACTTGCTTCTCTAGCTCCTTAGATTCCTCTGGATTCATTCTGTAAGCTGGTTTGTTAGGTAAAGCAGAGCCTGGTACAAGATCGATCTGATGTTCAATGCCACGAATAGGAGGTAATCCTGGGGGTATCTCCTCTGGAAACAAGTCTTTGTATTGATCTAGTACAGCTTGTACTTCAGCAGGTAGTTCAAGCTCACTTGTACCTGTACTTAAACATTCTTTGAACAACATTAGTAGCACGGTGCCCTGGGCACTCATGGTTTTACAAATCTCATTGGATCTCAAATAAAGGTTAGAATTTCTTACCTCGACCTCTTTGTTCATGTGTTTTTGTAACTCTTGAACTTCCAAAGGGCTTAGAGGGGCAAGGTTGAACTTACGGTCATTGTGCGTGAAGGTGTAATGGCTTGTTCGACCGTCGTGAGTTGTAGCTCGATCAAATTGCCATGGTCTTCCAAGGAGAAGATGTCCAGCCCTCATTGGAACTCCATCACAAATGACTTGATCCTGGTATTTCCCGACGCTGAATGATACAGTAACTTGTTCAGCAATTTTCAGCTCGGTGTCATCGTTAAGCCACCTAAGTTTGTATGGCCTCGGGTGCTTTGTTTTCTGAAGACCTAACCTGTCCACCATATACTTGCTAGCAACATTAGTACAAGAACCTCCATCAATAATCAAATTACATACCTTGTTCTTGATTGTACAACGAGTGTGGAATATGTTTTCCCTTTGAACTTTCTCCTCGGGGTCGACAAGCACACTCAGCATACGACGGATCACAAGGAGTTCTCCTACATCGGGATACTCCACGTCATTCTCCAGATCAGTCTGGTCATCGTCTTGCTCATCTTGAGACTCATAATCTCCACTAGGTGTGACAATCATCACCCTTTGCTTCGGACATTCTCTTGCCATGTGTCCCCTGCCTTGACATTTAAAACAAGTAATGTCACGGGTACGGGATTGACTAGTGTTAGGGAACTTACCTGGTTCGGTTTTAGAGGTTTTAGGTGCCTCACTAGACTTGTTCTTGAACCTAGAGTCGTTGTCGACGGTTTTGCCTTTGTCCATGCTCCGGTTGGTGCTTGCATTCCAAGGCGTGTTGTTTCTAGTACGGTTCCTTAAAGACATCTTACGCTGGATTTGCTGCTCCACTTGTACAGCCTTGTGAAGTAGTTCATGCAGGCTGCTGTAGTTCGATGTCTCCACCTTTCGGGCTATACGTTCTTGTAGGCCATCAATGAATTGAGCCATTAGGGACTCACCCGATTCTTCCAGCTCCAAGGAGTTCATGAGCTTCTCAAACTCCTCAAAATACTCATCCACGGTCCTTGTTCTCTGAGACAATTTTCTAAAACGTTTTTGTAAGTCTCGTTGATAATGATCAGGGACATACCTCAACCTCAAGAGATACTTCATATCTCCCCAACTGCTGATGGTAGCAAACCGCTGCCTCCTCCTATCGGCTACCGTCCTATCCCACCATGACAAGGCATTGTCGGTGAGCTGCGCCGATGCAAGGGCTACCTTTCGAGCTTCTCCATAGCCATAACATTGGAATATGTATTCCATTCGTCTCTCCCAGTCCATGTAAACCTCTGGATTAGATTTTCCTGCAAAAGTAGGAGGTATTAGTTTGACATCTCGGTTTTGTTCTCGTGGTTCTACCTCTCTAGCGCGGTTCCGCATCAAAGGATCCACTCTTTGCTGATGTTGTCGCCTTAATGGATCTGGTGGTGTGTCATCTTCATCATCCATGTCAATGGATTCGTTTTCCTCATCGCGGACATTCCTTCTTTCTGGATCTAGTCCAACGTCAACCCTAGCCTGAGGTTGCTCCAAACGTCTGATTCTATCGCCGAGTCCTCTCAACTGCTCTGTGAGGGTTCTCATCATTTGCATCATGGCGTCTTGAGGTACTTCTGCATTTTCTCCCATAGTGAGTGTTTAGAGCGAATCTGCGCTTAGACAAAAACAACAAAGGATCAACGTACCACAGAAGTTGAAAAAGAAATTTCAAAGAAAATTAATTTTTTTTTTTTTTTTTGAATGCGAGATGAACTAGTTCAAGAATTAATGCAGAGACTGAAACAGTGAAACAGACGACTTATGGAAACAAACTGCACTCTGATACCAGATGATACAAGACTCGGTGGTGAGTCTTATACCGGGATAGAGTTGATGGCTCCACAAGCTGGCGGTCGCTTCTCTCTTGTGAAGGAAAGATGGTCGATGGTGGAGATCTGACACGATGGCGGTCGCTTCTCTCGTGTGGGATCGGTAGAGGGGGAGTGCTGGCGGATTGAAGTACACCACAGAGATGTGATTGGTCTCTGATACAGAACACGAACTCAGCCTTGAGGAATCTCACACACAAGATAGAGAACAAGCTTATTCTCTTAAGAACACTTAAAGAGATAAGTAAGAAAATTCAGTATTTTATTGATAATCAAAAGGTGAGGTTTCGTACAACTGATGCAAGGGGACTTTATAAGAGTCATTCAGCTAGCCTTAAGGCCGAAAAATAAATGCAGAAAATGCAACAAAGGAAAGAAAATAAAATCAAACACAAACCATTGTTTTTGGAAAGTAAATAAGCTAATAAAAGAAAATGATAATTAGATTTGATCTCTCTTGATGAGGAAGTCTTCTAGCCGTTGTTCGGGCTGGTGGGACCTGCAAGGATCGAAAATATTGAATAAGACTTACCTGGATGCGATCTAGGCTCAGTTGATGTTCTCTGAACCACTTCTTGTACTCGATGAACTACTTCAAGCGTCTTGTCTTGTACTTGTTTGTTGGCTTGTTTCTTGAAGTAAGGGTCTTCTTGGAATCCCTCTAGAATATTCTGATCAGTCTCTTGATGCTCGTCCATGCCCTCTATGTCTTGGTCTTGATCTTTGCTATCTTGATCGCTTTCAGAGGTGTAGCTTGTATCACACGTCTCTTGCAGCTCCGATGTCATCTCTTGGCTTCTTGAGGTTCCTTGACCTGTCAAAAGAGGTTTCTTACCTGGGGAACTGGTTTGATCAAGGCTCATTTGGGTGAAGGCTTCAGCAAGCTCTTCCTCGGCAATGTGATCATATATGTTGTGGCGGCATAAGGGTGGTACAGACCAGTTGACGTCCTTCAGCTCTAGGGAGCTTATGATGTCTTGAACGGCTAGGTTAAACCTCTTCCTTAGCTGTTTAGCCTTTGATCGTGTCACAGGGCCTTCTCGTACTTCTGGTACATGATGTGGTATAGGATCTGGTTCAACGGTTTGGATGGTAGGATCGATGTCCGCATCATTAGAAGAAAAGCAATTTGATATTTACACATATGTTAAAACAGCCAAAAACAAATTAATGAAGAGATCTTCTATATTATTCTTACTAAACTACTAATTGTCATTTTCATCATTTCTTATTTAGGTGCTTATTTTTAAAGTAATATATAATTCAAAATTTACAAATTAAACATTATGTTTTAATATAAAGTAAAATGGAAAATGATAAGAAAATTAAAAAAAAAACGAAAAAATTAGAAATTTATAAATGCCGTGCAGCCTAGTGGTTAGATATCATGTCCTTAGACTTCGGTTCCTGTTGATTTCCCACTTTGACTATTTTTATTGTTGTTTTGGATAAAGAGTCTTTTTATTTGTTGTGTTCATGAAAAAATTAAAGAAACAAAATGAATCAATGATACTTTTTAGTAGAGAGGTGAGCACGTGAGATCTACTCGCGGCTCTCTCCTTTCTCCTCGTTTCTCTTCTTCTGATCACGACTCCGTGCACCGAGTGAAAAGGTTCAGCCGGCGATTCCGGCGTTGAAGAGGAACTACTGGTCCATGGCGCTTCATCCGCAGTCCATTGCACCTATCGGCGAGGTCATCAGATTGAAATCAAGGGAGTTTGTGGCGAGGAGAAGCTTCCGCATTCCGGTAAGAGCTCTACCGGCGGCGTGGCTATGCGGTTAGAAGAAGGAAGTTCTCGGCGAGGAATGAGAAAGATACGACGGTTAGATCTGAACGGCTGGAGACGCATGAGATTTTGTCTTGGCTGGTGGTTTGACGGGGGAGGTCTACCGCCGGAAAGGCAAGGCTAAGCCACCGTCGATGGCTCTTTAGATCTACTCCCTACTGCTCTATCTCTATCAGACTGAACTATGGCTTCCAGATTGATAGATCAGTCTCTTCTTCCTTTTCTTCACAACTCTACGGTGGCGGGATGGTGATGGTCCTGTGTCACCTTCTCTGTTTGACTCCATCTTCCTGGCTCGCCGGTGGTCTTTGTCCGGCAAGTATCCTCGACTTCGTGGGAAGACGGCTGCGATAGGGTTCTCTATTGCAGATTAGAGTTTCTAGTTTATAACAGTTAGCTACCGATTTAGATTAGTTTACAGTCGGGTCAATTTTGGTTTTAGTTATCTGGTTTGATTTGATGTAAATGGATTGGGTTCTAAGGGGATAATTGTATGGGCCTATTCCGAAACTAGCCCATTGAACATATATGTTTATAAATTAAAAGCCTTTTAACAAAAAAAAAAAAAAAAAAAAAACTAAAAACAAGAAGGAAAAAAAATTAGATATTTAAAACCTACTTTCAATCTTCATAAACCAGGAAAACAAAAAACATGAAGAACTCTTTATTATATTCGTAGTAATTGTGGTTTTCTTCATTTCTTCTTCAGGTAACTATTCTTTTCATTTGTTATTATTGTTTGTTATATTAATTTCATAATTTAATTTAAAATAGGCTTGCGAAATATATTATTGTGTTCTTGATTGGAAGTTTGGAACTTGGAAAAGACTAAACTTAAATATTAAAGTAAGGGAAAGGTTCATTCTGTAAAATAGTTAACATATTTTAGTTTTGATAGATAGAGAATGGGAAATTTGTAGCAAAAAAATGTTATGCTCGATGGACTTGTTCTCGTGAATACAAATGCAAAGAACAGTGCATGGCTACATACAAAGGAGATGGAACCTGTCATGTGTATTCTTTTCCTACTTTGCCTACTCCAGTAGTTTCTTATATGTGCGATTGCAAGTTTGATTGCTAATCAGACCATTCTTATTTAATCCGTTAAATCTTATGATAAAGCAATAAATTAACTCTCTTTCTTTTTTCTTTTTTTTTAAAGATTTTATAATCATTTTTATATTGTTTATTGTTCACAGATTAATCATTTCACTTTATAAACTTTGATGTTTTCGATAAGTAAGAATTTGACATGAGTTAAAATTCTACTTAGACAAATACATGATGATCTTGACTTGCATCATCCTTGATCGAGCACCGGACATCCTCCATGCATGCTAATGGTCTTTAAACTTCCAACAAAACAAAAAATTTCCAATTAGGGTACTAGATATCACAAAAGAAAATTAAAAGATTTAAGACACAGTTTGCGAGTATTTGCCTAAAATTCCAGATGTGCATGGTCATTTGTAGTTGATTATTTCACATATGTGATCTATCACATATGTAGACGATTAAAGAAAGACGATGAATCCTTCTCTTGAGATTGTTACATCTCCATCAAAAATTAACAACGGTTGGTTAGAACCACCAAGAATAAGTTCTAATCATAGCATTTCTTGAACTTGAAAAGTAGTGATCATTAACTTTTTTTGTGAAACTAAACTTCTCAAATGGATATATAGGAGATGTAACACCCGCGAACCATTTTTTGGTATTTTGGTGAGGGTGTCGATCGACACCACAGGAGGTGTCGATCGACACTAATTGTTTCTGGTTCGACCGGTTCGATTTAATTATCGATTTGGACCGGTTTGATGTAGGGAAAACTACTAAACCGAGATATTTAAGTGTTTTGTCGACCAGAAGGGTTTTGGGAAGTTCTTTTGTCGCCGCTTTGTTGTTCTTGAGAGAAAAAGAGGAAAAAGTGTGTTCTTGAGCTTTTTGGTGACTTTTGGTGAGATTCTTGGCTGTCCTTGAGAGATTGGAAGCTAGGAAGGATCTAGAAGCTTGCTAGGAAGGTTGGATTCGTTCTTGTTGGTCAGAATCTTCCTGCAAAGAGGTGAGTGCATGACCATGGCTTATCTAAGCTAAGATTTCTAGTTTCTATGTGATTTGGTGCTTATGTGGTTGTTTCCTTGAGTTCCCTATGCTATTTCGTTGCTATCTGGGCTGGGTTTGGCCTCTGGGAGTGCAAGGAGCGGATTGGAGAAGATTGGAGGCGAGATTTGGAGTTTCTGATCGAGGGAAATCGCTGCTCGGTATCGGTGTCGGTCGACACCAGTTGGGGTGTCGGTCGACACCAACGCGAGGACGGCTCGGGACTTTGGCGAGTGTCGTTCGATGCCAGGTGGAGGCGTCGGTCGACACAAACTAGGGTTTTCGGGAGTGTCGGGCAGGGTGTCGGTCGACACCAGTTTGGCGTCGGTCGACACCAGATAGTCAGTGACGATCGACACCATCTGGTGTCGGTCGACACCCCTTGTTCAGTTGCATGCGTTGTATATTTTCCGGGTTTGTTTTATTGATTGTTGTTTGTGGCTTGTAGAGATCTTATTGCTTGTGTGTATAGCCCAGTAGATGGGAGGATTGCCTCACTGAGTGTTTATCAAATACTCATGCATCTCAATTTGTGTTTGTGGTGCAGGTAAAGGCAAAGTGTGAACGTGGAATCAAAGGCAATGAAGAGGAGGATGTTCTAGGGACTCGATTGGATGTTGTCTGGCATTTGCTAGGGTGCTAGAGTTGAGTTATTAGAAACATTGCTAGGTTGCTGGTTTCATGTTTCTTGTTGTTTGGTATTGATTATTGCTTTGCTATAGTGTTGGTTTATTATTGGAATATTATTGGATATTGATTATGTTTTCCGCTGTTGAATGTGTTGTGGTTAGGTGGCTAGTGGGTATGGGACCACTAGCTGTAGTTGTTTTAATATATTATATTTATTATTTATTTATCTAAAAAAAAAAAAAAAAAGTTGGTCGTTTCAGGAGATATCCAAAGCCTCTTTCCCTCATCTTACATTATTTCCATTTCGATGTGTGAACTAAATTGGGCTTAATAAAGAAATGGACCTTATTTTGGAAAAAAAATACTTTGGCCAGCAAATCTCAATAAAGTAAGTAGGTGATTTATTTTGTTAGTTATTTTTTTTTTTGTAATTTGTATTTTTGTAATATAATTTTTATTTTGACTCATTTTCTTTGTTTATATAATGTTTATTTTTATATTTGGGGTTATACAGTAAATTAGAAATCTTAATAGAGTAAGTAATTTGTAAACTGTAGTTTTTTACGGAAACAGACACACCGCAATAGTAGATAGTAGTATTGTAAGAGAATAGACACTCCGCAATATCGGATAGTAGTTTTGTAAAAGGATAGACACACCCCGCTTCCATGGCTTAATTTATAGTTTGATAAAAATACATGTTTTAACGGTTTTAACTCAAATTTAGTTTATATTTTATAAATTTTAAGAGTAAAAATATTAATATTACGTAAATATTTTATAGACTTTAAATATATAATATTTTAAACTTTCGACGGAGTTCAAATATTTATAATAATTTAAACATTCTATAAAATTTTAAAAATTTATAATCTCTTAAACTTTTTTTTTAAAACGTAAATATATTATAATATGTTTACTTTTTAAAAGTTTAAATATGCTGAAATATATAACTAAATTAAACTGTTAAATTTGGATACCTGATAAATCAAGCTTCCTCCTCATTTGTACTCAAAACATATTAGCCATATATTTATAGTGATTATGAATCATATTCCAAAATATTTAGTCGATGTGGGATATAAAGTACACATTTTCTGTAAATTGATTTACAACTTTACATATATATAATTTCTGCATTTTTTATTCTTTCCATATATACTAATCATAATTAATTACTATAATTTCGTTAAGGAAATAATGAAAAATCTAAACTAAACGATGATTTGTTTTTATTTAATTGTATTAAGTTGATTTGTTGTTTCCGTAAATATCTCACAATATAAAAGCAAATCAAATAAATTTACATATATATATACAATTTCGTATTTAATCTATTGATTATTTTGGAAGCAACAAAGTTACAATCTATAAGTATTAAGGATTTCTCATTAATCTTGGGGTACCTCTGCCCTTCAACTATAGATACTATAGTATAGTATAGTTATAGAATATTCGTAATAATTATAAGGATTAAGTATGATAGTAGTTAATATTTGATATTACTGAAGCCATTAAATATTCGGATACAATTTTCCTTATTTATAGGGATTATAATTTTATTTGGCGACGCAAATAATTATTCTTGAACCAAACAACATATAGGATCTGAATATTATAAACCTAGAGTACAAACAGATCTGTGGATTTTTTTTCTTCTATTACCGGGTTAAATAGGATCCGCGTTACGACCCGGTGGTAATTAAGTGGACGAGCAAGGGGTATTTTCGTCATTTAGTGAAGTCGAAACTATAGGATAATTTAAGTAAATTAAATGATTCTTTCATCATTTTTAATGAAAAACGTACCAAAACAAAGTTATGGTCCAATTTGAGTCTAGTGAGTAATTCAGCTTTAATAGTATAGACTAGATTTGGACCCGTGCTAGTTGAAATTCCTTTTATGTATATTATAATTTCAAAATAAAATATAATTTATAAGACGGTTTAGCAATGTAAACTGAGAAACAATTGTTATTATTATTATTTTTTTTTGTATAAATATGAGAGATGTATTTTGATAAATGGAGATCTGAATGATTTATATCAATGTTTTTTAACCAAGACAGGACCGGTCGGTCGGTTCGATCCAACCACAATCCGATAAGTATTCCGGTCCGGATAACCTCTAAAAACCTAACAAATAAAACCCGCAAAAAAAATCAAAAAAACCCACTAAAAATCCGTGAACCGGTGGTTGAACCGGCGGGTCAGACCGGGTTGTCGGTCTCAAATTAAATTTTTTTATTTTGGTAACACTTTAAACTTAAACAAATTATAAATTAATGTTGTTATTTATAAAAAAATCATTTAGTTATTTTATCTAATCATTTAAAAGTTTAATTTTAGTTGTTTAGTATTTAACTATGTATGTTTTGTTCATATATTTATAGAAACGTAGATGTTATATTCATAAAATGTAATTAAACTAATAAACTAATTGACCTGTAATTCAATCGGTCCGACTTGTTGACCCAGTTGACCCGAAAGACTTCCGGTTCATCTTCCGGTCTGGTTTTAAAGACATTGATTTATATTAAAAGTTTGGAAGGATGTTAGGTCAGATTTTATTTTGAAATCCACAATTGAATCTTGGAAATCACGACACCGACCTTTTTTTTTTAATAATAAATAATAATAATAAATAATAAATATATAATCTAATATAATAATAAACTACAACTAGTGGTCCCATACCCACTAGCCACCTAACCACAATCACAATCATCAGCGGAAAACATTACCAATATCCAATAAATATAAATAGCCAATATTAATTCCAATCACAAACTAATAATCCAAACAACATCCAAACAACCAGCAATCCTAAACAACATTCTAGGACTCCACTCTAGCAACCTAACAGAAGCCAGACAACCAAACGAACCACTAGAACATCCTCCTCTTCATCGCCCTGATTCCACGGTCACACTTTGCCTTTACCTGCACCACAAACACATATTGCAATGCATGAGTATTTAATAAACACTCAGTAAGGCAATCCTCCCATCTACTGGGCTATACACACAAGCAATAGAGACATCTCTAACCATCAATCAACAATCAACAAGCCAAACAACACATAAACAAGCAGATTAGAGAAATCTTCAGCTTAGATAAGCCATGGTCCTGCACTTACCTTAACAAGTGATTCACAAAACTAAATACAACCAAATGAGAGGCTTTCCAATATCCAAGAACAACCAAACTTGCTCCTACAACCAATCACAACAACAAACAAATATTGAAAACAAACTGCCAGAAAAACAGAAAAGAACAACCTCACATGTGAAACCACGAAATTAAACCTAACCGTTAACTTTCTAATCCCTCCGGTGAAAAGCAAGGTATATCCGTCCAGAAGCTTCCCACAAAATTTCAGCACGATCAGATTATTGATGAAACCGCAATCGTTCCCGTAACTCCCGCTGGTCTTAATCCGCGAATGAGAAGAAATGCCCTACGAAACTGCCAATATATCCTAGAATATTAACCCAAAATCACTTCTGTAAAAAGGAGAGTGTACAAAAATCTCTTATCTACAACCCTACCAAAAATCAGTACTTTTCGAAACGATTTGACCAGTCGGATCCTCCTTCCCCCAAACTCTGACAGTTCTCTTTCTCCTTTACACCAAATAACCAAGGTTTATCTCTCTTTCTCTCCCTCCCTCTGATGAAAATGTCGACCAAAACACAAAAACATGAGAGGAGGCGTGACTTTTGAGAAAGAGATTAAGGGTTTTTGGTTTAATTAGATTAAACCAAGATTTAATTAAACCAAAATTAATTAAAATCCACTCTTTGGTTTACTCAACAAACTCAAACTCTATTCCCGGAACACAGATGTTACAATAAGTGTGATTAGTTTCCAAGATTTTATTTCTTTTTACGCCTAACAATATATTTTTATGCCTAACAATATATGGTGTAACAATATATGGAATAATTAAGATTCTTTTTGGAAATTGTATAAATTATTGGAATATTATCTTTAAGAGGATTCTTTGAGATATTCTTAAGTGTATTTATAATTTCATATAGCCGATAGATTTCATTTATAACTTTTTTTTTTGTAACCAACCTATATTTTATATATTATCTATTTTGTAACCAACTTATAAAAATTATATACTCTACAAAAAAAGTTATGTACTTCCGTTTTATTATACAAAAAAAAGTTGTGTACTTTCTTTTTATGATTGGGAGTATATTTTTATCCCGTTTAATAACTTGGTTAACGTTGTGGTCTATCAATAAAATTTCAGGAAAATAAATTGGTAATATTGTGATTGTAGATCTTTGGAAACAACGTGATCTTCCGAAAATAAAATTTGGAATATCTATGAACTATCAATTTGGAATATTCCGTTTAAGATTTTCGGTTACAGTTAATGTTTTATTTGTTATCAATAATATATGAATTATCAACTTGTAACCCATTAATATATAGATTAATCTATAATCTACGTATAACCTATTTGTAACCATTTATAACCATTTATTAAAATTATAAAGTCTACTAAAATAATGTTGTGTACTTTCCTTTTATTAAAAAGGAGATTAGTGTATCTTAATTTGGTTATATGGTTATGGTGCGACCACTGGATTAATATATCCATATTATCGTATAATCGTATCCAATTCACTCGACTTATCAAAGATTAGTACACGAATCATAATTTAAGTCTCAGTCGCGATGCATGTGCCAAGGGTCCAAACAGAAACCACCAAAATCTTAATCTGAAATTGACAAAATAATAATAATAATGGGACTAAAGTTGTTGGCTCACCACGCTCTAGTTGTATTCCTAAGACAATTTTTATAGAATAATACTAATGTATGTGCTTGTGAATTGTAGTCGTCTAAGACTTATTTGCAATATCACACCATTTATATTCTACAACGACAACAACAATAACAATATAATAAACTTGTGTGTTTATTCATTATTTTTTTATGTTTATTTTAGTGGATATGTCTAAGATTATTTGTTTGTAGCGATATTTGATGATTAGGAAATTACATTGAGATGCCACGTATGCGAACCATTAATGATGATTAGGACCATTTAAATAATAAAAATAATAAAAATATTTGATGATTAGGAAATCCCACTGAGATGAGAATCATTAACATGTAGTATTCTTATATCTTGTCTCGATATGCTTTGTCTCGTCTTCACATGAAGAATTTTTTTTAAGTCACCAACAACTCCTCACCTCAACTAATTTATCCTTTAGAATAGAGTTTTATATAATTATTTCTTCTATAATCAAAAACATTTCAAACACGACACAACGAATTTGAACATATAACAATTACAATTACGTGTTGACTAAACATGGCACTTTTCTTTTAATCTCTAGATTTTTCTTTCAAATTAGGTCAACGAAACAAAATTGGTTTTGAAAAGATGGAGAAAAGTTGAGATTTTCTTATATTTTGTGAGTGTAAAATTAGGTAATCTTTACCCGACAAAAAATCCAAAGGGAGTGGAGACAACAAGAAGAACATCATCGGTCAAACAAATTCTTTTTTTAAGTGCTTATTGTTTCCGATGTATTGGTCTCAAGTTATGATGATGTCAATACACACACAACATAGTTTTTTTTAATTATTTTACTGTTTGGATTTCTATACAATTCCTAAAGTGTCATCTAATTGGAAAAAATGATGTAAACGAGAAGCTACACCTTTTTTGTTGTTGAAAATTTACAACATTTCCAAAAATTACTGATTAAAAGAAATTTAATGAAATATTTTATATTATTATATGTTTGAACCTTTTAAAACATACAATTTATTCGTTTTAACATTAATCAAAAAAATTTCAAACCATCTTTTAATATAATTATAAATTTACGAAATAAAACAAATATTTCAAAATCAGTAAACAATTAACCAATATTTAAAAATAAATTAGTAAACCAAATTGAAATTATTCTAGTTAAAGATAGGGTTATTACTTCATATACAAAGGATCTCACAAGAGATTTTTTAACAAAACTGTGGATACAAAAACATTAACAAGACTAGATTAGGACCCGCGGTACACCGTGGGAAAAATTATTTATAACTAAAAAATTAAATTAAAAATTGTATTTGTTGGTTAAATATGTTATAATTATATATTAATTGTTAATTTTATGGTTTAAAGCATATAATACCACAATATAATTTATTTGTTACATAATATTTATTTAATCAAATTAATTAGATATGTCTATTCTCTAATACTGATAGTGTTAACAGAATAATGAAATGATGTTTTACCCGTTTAACACCGAATTAATGATATTTTAAATTTATATAAATATCGACAAAACCCGTCCCGTTATATAACCCTGTTTTGAGATATTTTAACTCGCACTATATCATCTTAATTTTTAATATTTATTTTTTATATTATAAATATTAGATTGAGTTGATATGTTATTTATTAAGATTGTAACCATTTACATTTTACAATATTGGCGCTTCTTATAATTTTTAAATATTTATAATACTTCGAATTCTTAAAATGGTTGAGTATTTCTCATATTTGAAGTTTCGTAAAAATTTATATATATTATTAATATTTTAAAGGTCTTCTAACTTTTTTAAAAAGTTGAAATATTTATAATATTTAAACTTTATATTTGAAACTTCATTAATGTTTAAAATTATTAATACTTTTAACATTTTATAAAGTTAAACTTTCTGAAAAATATAAATAGTTATAATATTTATACTTTTTATAAAATATAAATATTAATAATATTCAAAAAATTTAAAAGTTTATATATTTATAATATTTAACTTTTTAAAAATCGTTAAAATCAAGAGCCAGAATAAACCAAATAAAAGTTTTTTTTAAGTTTGAATGCCTGATAAATCAAGCTTTCTACTGTTGAAAAAAAAATCAAGTTTTCTACTCAATTGTATTATGAATCATTTTGGTCTCTTTTATAGTATGACTCTGAATTATTACCTAATTTTTTGGCAATGTGGGACATTTTACCCGTATTTTTTATTCATCTATTGAGTAATATATGTCCGTTTTTAAAAATTTGTAATACATCATATACAGTAAAAAATCACAATTTTATTAACTAAATGCATTATAGAATAATTCAAGATAATTTAGATAGAAATTCAAATGAAAATGAATCATATCTATATATATATTTTTGAAGTACATTTTGGGTTCTACCCTCTAAGTTTAACATATTTACAAAAAATAATTTTTAAAAAATTACATAAAATAACCATCATTAAAATATGGCAATTCAAAATAGATTCCTAAAATAATATGTCTATAACATCGCATTTATGATGATGTCGAGATGTTTTCCAAAAAAAATATGATCATGTTGAGATTTTGGTTATTTGGTATTGATTTTACAATATTCAGTTAAGCATGAAATAAGACGTATAGTAATACATACATACGACAATTTAGGAGTATATTCCTTCTATATTCTAAATCATAATTGTACTTTCCAAAATATAAAGCTTGCTCGCCAATTTTTACAACTATCAAACCTAATTCCATGTTACTATATAAATAACCTTAAGACCAAAAATGCACAAACTCATAAGAAACTTTACCTTTCAAACAATCCTCATGTCTTCAATGGACAAATCTTTTTACTCTATATTATTTTGTTTCTGCAATTTAGGTCATTGCTACTTTTTACACTTAACTAATTATTAACACATTTTTTTTTCCTATTTTACAACAGGTGAATAAAGGTACGTGACACAAAGGTTAATATCAAACAAACAATTTTTTTTAAGGTACGTTGATTTTGATTTTGGGGAACTAAAAGTATTTGAACACATATGTTTCTTTTTTTTTAAACACAAGTCCCTTGCATGATTGTACTCTAAATTGGTTTCATGTTTTCTTTGTAGGTAAGTGGAGAAAAAGGAAAAGAGACAAAGAAGAGATAAAAATTAAATATTGTATCAATTTTTTTTTTTAAATAATCTTATTTTCTGTACATTTGTTTAATTTTACTAACAATTTTCAAGGTAATTTATAATTAAAAAAATTATAATAAATTGTGCGATTTTAATTATTGAATCCTAACACTTTTGTCTAATTGAATCCTAAGTTAACCACTGACGTGAACCTTTAAATGTGACATTGAATCCTAATACTTTTGTCTAAATGTGATCGCCTGGTAACATTTTGTGTTTAACCTTTTTAGTTTTGCTTATGTAAATTTTAATTTACAATCTTAATCTTACAAAAGTACACAAAAATAAATAAGTGACATATGGTAAATCGACCAAAATCAGTAAAGTTTATTCCCATACATTATCTTGATTTAATTGCTATTTTATTTTATAATTAAGAAAGATTTTATTGTTTTATTTAAGAAACAAAAATAATATCAGTCTAAAATATATATTAATATTTTTGTAGTTGTTTCCATATCTTAAATATTAATATATTTACAATGTCTTAGGCGTGAACTGTTATTGTGACAAATTTGAGTTTAATTAGTACTTTTATCTTTTCAAAATGAATATATATAAAATTTATAAAAAATTGTCCCGTGGTATACCACGGGTTAAATCCTAGTATTTATGTTTGAATGAGGTAGAAAAATTTTCTTATTTTTTTAAATCTTACCTATAATTAATTTTGAAATTTTTGGTAACTAATATTAATATCAATGCATTAAATGTAAAAATTTTCCAAAAAATATTTTTGAACAAAAACTGCTGTAAAAATATTAGTATAGAAATATATAAAAATTAATGATTTGATATTGAAATAGATTGGAATTCCCAAGATAATAAAACTGAATAGGTTGAAAATATTAAGTAAAATTTTAAAAAACAAAGAACATTAGTGGAGCAAGTACGAGCTCGAGCTGCACATCACTCCCTTTCAAAAAAGTTTAATTACAACAACTCTCTCTTCTCTCTCTCTCTACTCCACTTTTCTCAAAATCAAACCCAAATTTCACAACTTTCAAAATCCTCCTCTCTCTTTCTACATCTCTCTGTCTCTCTCTTACAAGAAGCTTGCGAGTTTGGGTCCAAAGTTGAAAGTTTCTCTCCTCCTTCTTCTTCCTCTACACCACTTTTACTTTTGTCTCACAGACTCACAGTTCCTCAAAAGCTCACGCCAATTCCAACATCATATCACATCAATGGTTCATCTCCTTTTTTTTTGAGTACCGCCCATGATACCCAATGATTAATCCCTTTTCATGCGCGAATCCCACTTCATTCCTTCGTTTCTCGATAAAGCTATATATATATATATGTCTTAGTCCAAATACCCTTTTCTTTTGTTCCCCTGGATCTGTTCTTTAATCTTCAATAAAGATTCAAACTTTATTTGAAATTGTACTATTTCCTCTGTCAAAGTTTCGATTTTTATTTTGTGGGTTTTTGAACACCATGGTTACAGAAGCTTGGATTGTGAAAATGAGAAACCAAGTAAGTGCTAATCTCAAACACGCTCTTCTTTTAGAATCTTCAACAACTAAGAAAACCCCTAAAAGCTCTTCTCTTCCTAAACAAACCATTGGAATCTTATCTTTCGAAGTAGCTAACGTTATGTCCAAAACCATTCACCTTCACCGTTCTCTCTCCGATACAGAGATCTCTAAGCTCAAAGCCGAGGTCTTTCGTTCGGAAGGAGTTAGGAATCTTGTGTCTTCAGATGAGAATCACCTTCTTGACCTCTCTGTCTCTGAGAAGCTTGATGATTTGAGCCGTGTAGCTAGTGTTGTGTCTAGGTTAGGTAAGAAATGTAACGAACCGGCTTTACAAGGATTTGAGCATGTTTATGAAGATATAGTGAGTGGGGTGATTGATTTTAGGAAGTTAGGGTTCTTGGTTAAGGATATGGAGAGTATGGTTAAGAAGATGGAGAGGTTCGTTAGTGCTACTTGTAGTTTGTATTGTGAGATGGAAGTGATGAACGAGCTTGAACAAGCTGTAGTGAAGCTTCAACGAAGTCAGCAGCATCAAGAGACTGTTAAAGCTTTTGAACAGAAGCTTATGTGGCAGAGACAGGATGTGAGGAGTCTTAGAGATGCTTCTTTGTGGAACCAAACTTATGATAAGGTTGTTGAGATGTTGGCTAGAACGGTTTGTACTATCTATGGTAGGATTGAAACTGTTTTTGGGGGTTTGGGTTTGGGCTTGAGAGTGAAAAAGGATGTGACTTTGAAGAGAGATCGTAGCAAGAATGAAGCTAGTAGGGTTACTAACTCAAGATCTGTTGCGGGTTTTAAGGATTCGAGGAGAAGTGAAGCAGAGGAGTTTACACGTGCAGGGGATTTCAATTTCCCTTGTGGGACTAATCCTGGGAGGATGTTTATGGAATGTCTTGCTATGAATAGCTCCACTATTGGTGATGATGATGATGATGATGAAGATGATGCTCGTATCAGGATTCCTCTGAACACAGCTCAGGTGAATCGGACTAGTAAGTTTGGTTTCAAAAGCAGGTTAACTCAACATGCTTCAGCTTCAACGATTGGAGGTTCTGCTTTATCTTTGCACTATGCGAATGTTGTGATTGTGGTAGAGAAGCTTCTCAAGTACCCTCACCTAATAGGCGAGGAAGCAAGAGATGATCTTTACCAAATGTTACCAACGAGTTTGAAAACAACGCTCAAGGCTAATCTCAGATCATACTTGAAGAACATTTCCATCTACGATGCTCCTCTAGCTCATGATTGGAAAGAAACTATAGACGGTATACTTTCTTGGCTTGCACCTTTAGCTCACAACATGATCAGGTGGCAGAGTGAACGCAACTTCGAGCAGCATAATCAGATTGTGAAGCGAACGAACGTTCTTCTACTTCAGACGCTTTACTTTGCTGATAGAGAGAAGACTGAAGCTGCGATTTGTAAGCTTCTTGTAGGATTAAACTACATTTGCCATTACGAACAGCAGCAAAACGCGTTGCTGGATTGCGCGAGTAGCTTTGATTATGAAGATTGTTTCGAGTGGCAGAGCCAGTGCCGTGCAACTTACTTGGACTAACAGTTTGTGAGTTTTTAGTGTTGTTTTATAGATACATTTGTTTATGATTCAACACAATGTGAATATCGAAATCTCTAAGTTTCGTTTGCATACATAAAATATTATCGTGGAATTGAAATTAAGTTGTTGGGTACTTTAATCTTTGAGATGGTTCAAAACTTTAAGTCATATAATTAGATGTGTGTTGAAGAATCTGAGGTTTTATAAAGACATATAATTAAAGCCAACCCAACAAGAGAGAGATATGTTAGGTGATGAAGGCATTTAATCAAGAGGGAGATTTGGTGGAGGAAAGGGCTGTGCATTGATGTTTATTGAACCAAACCAAAGCTTCACATTTTTGTGGTTGAGATTTTTATTTTGTCAATGCTGAGAATTTCCTCCTTTCATTTATTATTCCCAATGCAATTGATATCATTAGTCAGCTCTACATAACACATAACCCAAATACATAATGCTAGAGAAAAAAGTGCGATAAGCTATAAAGCAAGGGATGTCGAACACCGGACCTCTCGCACCCACAGCCACTTTCATATAATGCTCGTTAGTTTTCATACATTTTTTTATCAAATTATTTAGTTTCGTCTTCCAAAGTGATTCGGAAAAAAGATAATATTTTCCATCCAATGTTAGCAAAGTTAAATTATATACTGTTAAAAATCTTCAGACTTTATTTTATCATATAAACTAGAATAGGACCATGCTCTATTTTTATTGTATTTTGTATAAATTATAATAAATATAGCATATATTTTTATAAGTTATATACTATTATCTTTATTCTATGTCATACAAATATGTTTATGTATGATTTGGTATAACTGATTATTATTTTGTTAATTTGGTGGATATATCCAGATTTTTTTCTTTTAAAAATTTGTTAATATTATGGAAAGTAAAAGAGATTGTTTAAATGATTAATTATAAGATTATAATTTGTTTAGGAATTTGTTAAGATATGCACTGTTTGTAAAGAAATAATGTATAATATTACAAATAATAACTTTAAGTTGTGATATTTATTAAAATAGTAAAGGTTTATTAGGTAAATCTTATTAGCAAATGTACTTGAGTTTTAATAAGAAGGGGATGGTTTTTTCTAGAGTTGATAAACTCTCAATTACTCCATAAAAACTAAAAAACAGATCTTACAAAATGAAAAATCCATAAAAGCAAGGGTTGGTTCTACAGTTCTACTTCGTATAGAGCATTGCATATAAATATCCACTCCTCTGCATATTAACAAGAAGATTCTCATTTTCTTTGTATATCACAAATTGTACTCAGATAGATCTTTGTTCGTTTTCAGTTCATACGATTTCACTCTCTCATCACTCTTCTCATTTGATCTTTATTTCTCTTTCTAAAATTGTAGTTTTAATTGTGAATTTTTAATATATATTATGTTCGCTTAAATTATAGTATTTTCTTATTTTTTATTTTTTGTAAAGGAGTTATAACATTTGATCGTGACAATAGGATGCACTTTTATTGGGATCTCAATACTACTCCTTTACCTGAGAAATATCATCTCCTTGTTTGATAATATCAACATCCTTGATAATCATGAATTTTATTACGTTTTACTATTTGTCCAACTAATTTTAAATAAAACTATACCAACATTATCATAAATTAATCAAAATTTCATAGACGTTTATTATTTTTTCTCAAATATTTTAATGCCTAAAAATTAGAAAAAAGGATGAAATTAAAGGTAAGTTTACTAGTTCCACAAAAAAAAGATGCATAATATTTTTTAAAGAAAAGTACAGTAAAACCTCTATAAATTAATAATATTGGGACTAAAATATTTTATTAATTTATAGTGATATTAGTTTATCTATAAATTAATAATTATTATTTAATAGTGTAAATTAATAATTATTAATTTATAGATACATTTTTAATTATTTAATTTTTAAAAAATTATGAATTAAGACAATTTTAGCAAAATAAGATTAGAATTTTGGATATTGTAATTTTTATGGTATTGGAATTGAATTTGAAATATTTAGAAAACATTTGAAAATAAATTACAAATACTATAGACAAATTCACTTATACACTTGACATACATAAATTCAAATTTATAAATAAGAATATCAATTGTCGTATTTTATTAGTCTATCAAACTATCAAAATATAAATGATGCATATTTAGAAATTGAAAACTTTAAAACGTTTTAGCCATTTTTATGAAATGTTATAGAATATTTTAGGAGCATTCTCAAAAATACCCCATTTTAAAAATACCCCTTCATGTTGACCATTTTTAAAACTACCCCTCTTTATATACAAAATGACCAAATTACCGTTTTTTGAGTGACAGCAAGAATGTACAGTCATCAAAATCGAAAATATTTTCCCGCCAAAATCGAAAATTTTTCCAGTCAAAAATTATTTTTTCCCGCCAAAATCAAAAAAAAATTCCCGCCAAAAATATTGAAATTTATACCTTATAAAAACATTGTAAACGCTTTTAAATTTTTTTAAAAGCGTTTACTAGGTTTTTAAAAGGTTTTTAAACACATTACAAACGTTTTAAAAAACCTTGTAAATGCTTTTAAAAGCGTTTACAATGTGTTTAAAAACATTTTAAAAAATTTATAAAAACTTTTACAAGGTTTTTAAAGACATTGTAAAAGCGTTTACAAAGTGTTTAAAAACCTTCTAAAAATCTTTTTAAAACTCATTTGAAAACCTTTTAAAAACCTTTTAAAAATCTTGTAAAAGCGTTTACTAGGTGCTTAAAAAACCTTTTAAAACTCTTTAAAAATCTTGTAAAAGCCTTTACAAGGTGTTTATAAGGCTTTTATAAGGTAGAAACCTTATAAAACCTTTTAAAAACCTTGTACAATTTTTTTGGCGGGAAAAATTTTTTGTCGAAAATTTTTATTAAATTTTTTTGACAAAAAAGTTTCTCGGCGGGAAATTTTTTTCGAAAATTTTTTGGCGGGAAAATATGTCGGAAATTTTTTTGCCGGGAAAATTTTGTTTTTCTTTTTATTGAATAAAATATTTTTCATCTAAAGGTAGAATGGTCATTAAAAATTAAACGAGGGCAAAAATAAAAATGGCCAAAAAAGAAAGTATTTTTGGAAAGGGGTATATCAAAAAGAGTATTTTTAACAAATTCTCAATATTTTATATCATTATAGTTTAAAAATACAACATAACACTTGTAATATAAATATGAGGTTTAAGAGACACATACTTTATTATATCAGTATATATATATATATATATAAATTTACATCATTATTAATTTATGATATTATTGGGACCATATTTTACATAGGGATTTCAAAAAAAATATTATCTTATTATCTTATCGAATTTTGTTATTTTTTACATTAGGCCACTTGGGACTAGCAAAATTTATTAATTTATAATGTTTATCAATTTATAGAGTATTAATTTATATAGGTTTTAATGTAAATTGCCATGACAACGACATCCCCGATGAAGACACTGTGTATTATCATATTCTTGACAGCTTGTCTGGTACATTTCTGAACTTCACTGTTTTCTTAGTATTGGCTCAAAAACATCGGCCACTTCCTATCGTACATGAAGCATAGTTTTGGGATAGGCTATTAGAGGGAGAACCGCCTATGCCCCGTAAGGATTTATGCAAGCTAATTTCCGTGTTTATAGAGACATAGTTTCCTGAGTTCACCCGCCGGCGCTAAGTCTTTTTTTGCTGCGACCATGTCATGTCTCCTTGTGTTTTGTGTTTGAATAACCAATAACCTCTTATCATCTTTTGCTTCTTTTTTGAACTCTCTTGTCTTGTTAATAGACAGAAACGCAAGCATAAAATGCATATATGCTTGAAAATAGATTGGAGCATAAGTGATTTGACCACGAGGGAAAGATCTTGTGTTGTTTTCCCTCAGAGAAAACTCAATTGGATTCATGGACACATCATCATTTTCAAACCCTTCTTCTGCCAACTTATTCAGAGTACCCATGATTAACTCTTCAACCTCTTGAACATTTATCTTTGGACAATACTGAACTGGGGTTGCAAGAGTTAGTTTGACATCCCACTACTACTGACAAGAGCTTCTCCTAAACCGCTTTCCAATAAGTTTTTTCTTAGTGGTGGAGTAGGAGTCCCCAGCATAAGATGATCCAAAAACCCAAGTGCGAGTTGATTTTGCAAGTCCAACGGCCAGTTAACGCACAACATGTGCTTCTTTTTTAAAAGTCACCATCTCGACCAGCAGGATATTTCTCAACCAGTCTGATAGGCTGAGAGAATGGTTTAATATATATTCGGACTATCACGAGATGGACTTGCTTCAAACATGTCCAAGTATTTCTCCACATTTACGCGATAAGATGTATTTCAAAATCTGACATAGACAACAAACTCAAGATAATAAAAATGACTGTTTCTAGTAAGAACAAAAGAGATATCACTCAGGACACGGAGGCGATGGTATATCATCTCCATAGAACCAGATTCTGGCATTGCTTAGGTGATAATACTGACGGTACGACCTCCTAAGATATTCCCATAAATTTCTCGAATTTCAGCTTGGGAATATCTTTTGGATCACCTCCTCCACTATCAACACCATATGTGTTTTCTCAGGATAAGGCCTAATAAAAGGGATATGGCCTAAGAAAAGTGATTACAGTAGTAAAGTCATTTCATCAAAACTACTTAACCAAGAAAATTTGATATCAGATTATCCAACAATGGTTTTGGTACCAATTAAGAGTCCAAGCAGCATGTTCAAGAAAGATAGTTTTATAATTCAAATGGCTACATCACCATTTCATTATTAATAAGGTCAAAACCAACATTTTGGTAAACTTCAGCTTCAGAGTCTCTTACAATTCAAATGTCATACAAATACTATTACGGATTCAACTCCGCAACTTGTGCAACAAGTTAAACAAAGATCTGGTCAAGGTTAATTGATACGATTGTAATTGAGATATGATTGTGATTGAGATATGATTGTGATCATACATTACATTAATTGTAATTAGGATCTCTAAGATCTCTTGTAGTCTATAAAAGACTTGTAAGTCATTCTAAGCAACACACATAAATATTTCCTTGTGATCTTCGATTCTTCATGGTATCAGAGCGGGTCGATCCTTGTGGATCGATTATAACGGATCGATTATGACGATCGTTAAAGACGATGGTGATGAAGATGACGACAATGGCTGACGGCGCCACGAATCTCGACAACCACACTGCTGCGACCCGACGAACCCGACGAACCCAACAAACCCGACGAACCCGACGAACCCAACAAACCCGACGAACCCGACAAATCCGACAAACCCGACGAACCCGACGAACCCGACAAACCCGACGAACCCGACAAACAAGAACACGACTTGAAGGATTTAAAGGAATCCTTGTGTCACACACAACTCTTGTGTTGTGACAACGACGAACCAGATTACGACAAGAAAAATCGAGAGACTCAACGGTGGAGTATAACACCTTGATGAATACCGAAACGGAGATGTTGAAGATGAGGACATGATCAAGTTCAAGTTGGGCCTTTGCAAGCGGCATGCTCCAACTTGAGGGAGGGTATTACGGATTCAACTCCGCAACTTGTGCAACAAGTTAAACAAAGATCTGGTCAAGGTTAATTGATACGATTGTAATTGAGATATGATTGTGATTGAGATATGATTGTGATCATACATTACATTAATTGTAATTAGGATCTCTAAGATCTCTTGTAGTCTATAAAAGACTTGTAAGTCATTCTAAGCAACACACATAAATATTTCCTTGTGATCTTCGATTCTTCAAATACACAATAACAATATATATGAGTATGTAATGCACATATAATCAGGTGCACTAGAAAACATAGAGACTACCAAGACTAAGACACTATGGGTCTAAATGGTGATACTAATTAGAGGAATTATTTTAAAAGGTTGAGGAGTTTTATCTTGGTCACATCATTTACACCCATGAATATTTGATGACTTTATGTCACATCATTTGGTTACAAAATATTTTAATATTTATAATGATTTTATTATCATTATGTTTTTAATAAATTATGAATACTTTCATATTAGAAATCACAATTTCATTATTTTTATTAGTTCCATGATAATTATATAATAGTTAGATAAATTTTCTTTAGATAGGTTTATAACTAAAATTATCAAATGATTTTTTTTTGTGTACACTTATTTACAAAATTAAGCTAATAACCAAAAGTATAAGTTTTGAACTAAATAATAAAAAATAATTAATTTTAATTGTTTAAAATTTTTATATAATTTGGCTAATGGACCAACCTGTTATGGTCTAATATTGACAAAAATATATATATATATATATATATATGATAATTATGCTTGATAAATCTTTTAATATCTACCTTAATATTTCACCAATATCTACCTTTTATATGAATTATAGTTTATTTGCCAAATTATAATGTTATCTCAATAAAAAAAATATTAAGTATATAAAAATTTAAATAAAATATTTCCATTTGTTTAGTTCATTAGTATCGTTGACAAAAATTTGTTTAATTAAGTTTTCAGAAGTTTATACCTAAAAGAGACATGATTAACACATGTCTCGGTTCCTTTTGGTATTTTGTTAGAATTCGAATGGAATGAATTCATATAATACACCGAACATGTTTCTATTTGTGAGTGTGTATATATAAGTTGATGGTGAGATGATATTCACATTCCGGAATCTTGAAAGACTTTTCCACTCTTTGCAAATCATTTAGTCTTCATCATATATCTCAAGCCATTATCATTTCTGCTTCATAATTGCAATTTTTGTTTGGTCAACTATTAGCCTATATATATTCTTCTAGACAATCATTAAAAAAAATAGTCACTTATGAAAAAATAACTAATAATAACATCTTAATAACAGAAAATTTCTAAGATCGTATACTTATATATATATATATATATACAATGTTAGAAGTAACTAACTAAGTATCAGTAAATTAATTAACTGTTAACACATAAGATTTTAACACTTAAATATCAAAGAGTACTTTATATATTAAACAAAAGTTAGAAGCAATTAACTCAGTATGAGTATATTAATAACCTGTTAATGTTACCAGATAAGTAAGTGTTTAACACATCAGTAAATAATATTCTTACATCTTTTATTTCGGAAAACTGTTTTACTGAAGATAATTTAGTAGGCGGCCGGATAATAAATATTTGGATAGTATTTGAAAGTAAAGTGAAGAGTAATGATCTATTTGGACATGATTGTTTTTACTGTAGTAGTCAGATAATTAGTACTCCCTCCGTTTTTTATTACTTGTCATTCTAGAGATAAATTTTTGTTTTCCAATACTTGTCGTTTTAGATTTCCAATGCAAATGTTTGGTAAAAATTTCAATTCTATCCAACTTTATTAATGTTTTGACCAATAAAAAAATTTGAAAATATATTAAAAAGGGATAAAACATAAAATTTAATGGTTTTCTTAATCTGTGTGAAACAATCTTAAACGACAAGTAAAAAAACGTAGGAGTAGTATTTTTTTACTAATGATTCATTACTATTCTGTACAGATTGTCGGGTTCGAAGAAACAAATATAAAAGCACAAGTGGGTTTGTTGATTATATAAATAGCAAGTTATGTTAACCCATTCTTTAATCTCTCCCCCTCTAGATTCACTTTCTGCAAATCCAATCCACTTCTACTTTATCGTTTAGTTTAATAGGCTCGAGGAATGTGCTGTTTAGTTTCTAAATAGTATATAGATCTTTACTAGTCCAGGGGGCATGTATCTAAAACAATTTCTAATATATATTCCGATTTCAACTTCAACTGGTAACTTAATAAAGTCACACATTTCTATTCCAATAATTCTTTCTTTTGAAAAGTTTACATAGTGGCAGACGACACTAATCAAGATCTTCTGAAAAGGTAAATTACGTATCCAATTAATGCTTAATTTTTTGAGATATAAAGACTTTTAAAATAGAAAAGAAATGAGATAGGAAATATTTCAATATTAACAATATACGTAAATATAAAATTGTCTATTAATCTTAAAATAATAACTCCAGTTATAGTTCACAAGTAAGAAATACACAAATCTAGAATATCATATTCAATTTTCGTAATTTTTTGTTCTCTAATAAAGGTTGGAGCCAGTTACTGAATTTGTTCTTTCTTATATATTGACAACATGTCACGTGCTTACAATACTTATTCTCAATTTATGTATTCTTCTTTGGTAACTTTCTTTCCAAAAAGATTGTAAAGGGAAAAGGTTGATCCAAACAAAAATTAACAGAATAATATGACGAAAAAAAACACATAAAAAGAAAAATAAATAAATAAGAATCAAGAAATTATAATTTTTTTCTTTTTTGATTTAATCATAAAACCGTGATTCCGTATACGTAAATTTATTAGCACAATTGATTCTGTATATGTAAGTTAAAAACCGTATAATTTGTTAGTCCATCTCCATTACCTTTGATAACGTTTCTGCTTTTAATATTTTAAGCTGCGTTCTTGAGACCCTACGAAATACTAAGATTCAATTTCGTGGGGTCCTAATGAGAAAAAGAACAAAAACTGCAAAAGACATAAATCATTGAGATTATGGGTGGTATATAATAACAATTTCGTTTTGATATATTTGACATAAAATCTATGGTGTAAAAACTAAAAACAATGTTGTGAAATTTTTGAATGTAGAAGAAGTTGTGACCAACTTAGAGAAGTTGGTCAGCTTGTAACAATACTCTTCGGAGCTCACTGTCCATAGCTCTTAACACCACCGGCTTTCTCACAACTCCATTGATTCCAATCTGTGCGCACTTATCCCACATTTCTTGGTCTAAGCTCACTGTCGTCGCCACAATCAATGGCCAAGATCGGCTCCTGATCCTCATGGCCACTTCATAACCGTCCATCTCTGCCATTTGAAGATCAAGCACCACCACTTGGAACGAAGTAGAAGAGGAGGATGAGCTAGGAGCAATAGCGGTAAGGCAATCGAATCCAGAGGATACCGCGGTTACATCGCATCCTAGTTTTTCTAAGAGTTTACGCGTAACCGCTCGGTTCGAATCATTGGTGTCTACCAATAAAACTTGCAAGCCACGTAACATAGAATTTGAATGAGGGTGAGAGTGCTGGTGGTCAGGAGCTGGTAACTCGCTGGATCCATGAACTGAAATGGAGGGTCTGAGTCGAAACCGGAGGAGCAACGACATGGTCTCTGGTGAACCGTCCGAGCCAGGGACCACCGAGATATTCCCATGAATCAACTGCACACATTATCAAAGAGTCCATAATAAGTACTCCTAATGTTTTGAGAACTTTAGAAATAGATATGGACGACGAAACTCACCTGCACCACTTTCTTACAAACACCAAAGCTTAGATCTTGTCCTAACCCATAGCCGCTGGAGAATCTCATATCACCAACATCTTGATGATCTCTTGACGAGACAGAAGCAAAAGATTGAGAACTCGAATCATCAACCTCTACATTCATTTCAAATCTTATATACACATCTCCATCTGCTGAAGAAGCCGGTGATCTCCACGCAGCCCATCTTTGATCACTCCGGTCCAAGCTTCCTCTTTCTTTCAAAACCTTAAACATCAATGAAGACCTTTCTTGAGGTTTTCTAGGCTTTACTAAACTACCAACCATATGAAGTATCACTTGGAAGACCCTTCTCTCGTCTCCTACTACATTATCCGGCAAAGACTTCTCCGCGTCAATCAAGAACCTGAACCCGTTGTATAGACACAAACATCTCGTCATACAAGCTGCTTCATGGATGGTACGATGCAGACTAAACGGTTTCATCTCCGTACCAAATCTACCATCAGACACATCCATCGAGTCCCCAACCAAGTTCGACATCACATTCCCCGTTTTCACCATCGTGTCAACAATAATCTTTTGCTCATCACTCAACTTCTCGTCCTGAATCATCGACAGTAGTCCGAGTATTGAATGCATCGGACGCCTCATCCCTTCACTCATCGTTTTCTGAAACGTGTTCCTCGCTTGGCTAGCCCTCAACGCGTCTCTTTTAGCCATCTGCAACGCCCTGTTCTGTTCCGCAAGCTTCTCCCTCATGAGCTGAGACTCCTCAAGAACCGCTGCATGATCTAACGCAACTGTTACTTGATCAGCCACAACTTTAACAATCTCAATATCCTGATAAGTCCAATCCCGTGGCTGCCCGCTAGGTAACACACAGACAAGTATCGCATAACTCGGCTCTCCGTTACAATCCGACACACGAAGCATCGGCATTCTAATGGCAGCCACGGGACCAATCTCACTAACATCCCCACCGCTAGCTCGAGCAATGTTCGAGTCCACACTCAATATATTAACTTCATCACACTCCCTAATACTCACAACATCCAAATCATCCATAGACACAGAACAACCACCCCTCCCTCTCAACTCATGAGTCAGATTCAGTTCTGTTTTACCCTCGTTCGGCATCCACACCGCGCAGTTCTGAAGCTCCAGAGTCTTGGAAAGCTCAACCAAAGTAGTATAAAGAATCGTATGACGATCCAACGACTTACGAATCTCTTGAGTAAGCATACGAACATGAAAGCCAGTCTCTTTCTTAATCATAATCAAACCAACTTCACGTCCAAGCTCATGAGCCTTCTTCTTTAGCATAAATTCCCTAACTTTAACTTTCAAAAGCAGAGGAATCAGAGTGATAAGCGTAATCGCAGTAGCGCAAGAGACCAAAGCAGTCAACATCTTGAAAACAGTCAACGCCACCATCAATCTAAAAGGATGAGCAGAGTAAGTCCAACCATGGAGGAGATGAGTCATGCCACAGAGAACAATGAAGGCGATGAACTCAAAGAGTACCCATTTGAATGGAACGTTTGAACAGCTTACGAAGTAGAGTAACTCAATTGGGATTGAGAAGTAAGCTACTGCGATTAAGAAATCGCTTACTCTTTGAGTTTCTAGAATGTTCTCTGTACTCCAGAAACTAGTTCCTTCGTCTTCGCAGTTACACCGTGGATAACCACCGCCGTTTATGGCTATCGCCGGCGAAGTGAAGATCACCACTGACAGTATCAAGAACCCAGAAGCTATTCCTTTAACCATCTTCGGAGAAAATGCTTATTCCATTAAACTCTGCAACTGTAAACAAGAATATTACCAAAGGCTAAACTAAAAAAAACAGAAAAATTCAAACTTTGGAAATGTGAAAAAGGGAGATTTACAAAAACCATTAGACAATTTGATTCAACGATTAAGGAACTAACCACATGTGAGTAAAAATCAAAACTTTTAACTTTTGTAAATTAAAAGTTTTTAACTTTGCAAATGTGAGGAAGAGAGATTTATAAAATAAAAAACAAAAACAATTAAAACTAATACAATTTGATTCAACAAATTAGGTACTAAAAAAAGTGTAAAAATCAAAGCTTTAATTTGAGTAAACAGTAGTATAACAAAACATGCAAACAAAATTGTAAATTAGTAGTACCTGAAAGAGATGATTTTGGAAAAAAGTGAAACAGTTCTCAGATCTCATCGACCTGTGAAATTCCAACGCAACGAAGTACGAGAATCTTCTAATCCTCTTCGGCATTCCGATCTTCCTCTCATTAGTAAATTAACAACGACGAAGAGAGAGTCGAAAAAAGAAAAAAGAAAAAAAAAAAAAAGACTCAGACAGAGAGAGAGAACAAAAGAGTTGGTGATTGTGATGACCAAAACAAAAACCAGAAGAAGACTGTCTAAAAAAGTGAAGAGATAGCGACAAATCTGAAACTACTTTGAACTCATATAAAATAAAACGTGCAAGTACGTTTCGTTTTATATATGTGCCCGAAAAACTGATTATGTCACCGGGAACTTCGTCAAACCGCCATAAGCCGCCGCCGTTGGAGAACAAAAAGAGAAGTGTGTTATAAAAGGTTCTCGGAGCCGTTGGTTTTACAAAGGAAGGTTTTGGAGATTTCTTTATTCTCTCTATCTCTGATTTAGAAAATCTTAAAATAAAATAAAAAGGACCCCACTTGGTTTCTTACATGAACCGAACTTGGACGCTCTTTTGATTTTTCTCTGAGTTGTTTTTCTTTTTGTTCACTAATGTATATTAAACTTTTTTGTTATTTCCACAACTTGTATTATATATATCTAACTTATTACAAGCTGTAAAATTATAATAATCTAAATTTTTATCAAAATCCCGTATATCATGAGAATGGAGAATAATAGAATAAAACTTTTTTTTTGTTTTGTATGTTTTGTATTAAATGAGTAAAATATTTGATATATAGTATTGGAAACAATCAAGCCACATGACATGAATCTAGGAACCTTAAGTCCAAGAAAGGCATATAGAATTATAAAGACCAAGGAGACTAGCTACTAGCTAGTAGATATTTCTTAAATTAGCTTAATAGTAGTAATAAACAAAAGAGCATAAAATCTAACGCTAATCACTGTGGTTTGAAAACTGACACTAGCAGTAAGAGGATAATTGATGAGATTAGTCTAATCATAATATTTTTTACGAAAAGGAAATATATATAAAAATGTAACGCTTAAGATGTTTTTGATTAATCATATATGAGGGGGGGGGGGGGACCTACGAAAACTTAGATCTTTTTAATGTTTCCTTTCACCATACATGAATCTAATGAGTAATGAGTATATATTTGAAACCACATTGTCTCGTTACTATTATTACCTTTCTTAACTTTTAGTTTTGGTGGTTTGACTCTAGTAATTGAAATTAGACCACAGAATAATGTACTATCCTCTCTATTCACATATCTATCATTTTCGAAAAACATCATTGTTTTTATTTAAAGGGTTTCTAGTTTCTACAAGTATATTTTTTATTTTTTATTTATTTAAATGAACCTAGAAGTTTTGAGACGACACGTTACCTAAAGTTTTTGGTTAAATCGTATGTATTTTTGCTATGCTTTTTAAATAAACCAAATAACGATTTTAACCAAAGTTTTGGTTTTGTCCCTTCGCTAGTGACTGTGCCTTTGAAAGGAAATAATTACTTTTTTGCTACGGAGAAATCAAAACCGCATCTTAAAAAAATAAAGTTAACCGTGAAATTGGTTTTGGTCTGATGGATAGACTTTTTTTTTTTTTTTTTTTTTTTGAACAAAGGTCTGATGGATAGACATGATGCAGGATTGTAGGATAATTTAATTTGGATTTGTTTGGATACATGTGTCTGGTATAAGAATGAAGAATAGAGAGACATTTATTTTACTTCAAGCGAATATAATACTAATTTAATTATAATATACTTCTTCTGTGTTATAATAGATAATAACTTTTTAAAATTTTTTTTGTACCACAAAAATTAACTTTTATCAATTAATGCAAAAAAAAAATAAATTTCAAGAACTATTAAAACGAAAATATTAAATTTTAGTGAACTACTATTAATTAAATAGTTATAAGAAATATTATTATAAATAAATAATACATTTATACATAAACATTAAATATTTTTCTTAATTTGGGTGAAAATCTTAAAACATCATCCTTTATGATACAGAGTGAGTAAATGTTTGATTCTCTCTCTTTCTAATCCTCGTATTTCACGTCTCTCTTCTAATATGTGTCTTCTTCCTTGCTTCACTCAAGCCCATGACATTGTTATTTTTTTTGTCAACTACTGAGCCACAACAAGCCGGCCTATTAGTCAAATTCTTACATTCGTAGGGAGCGGGACTCGATCAATGGTGTAATGGTGCCTTGTGCATTCAAAACTTACCATTGGCCACTGCACTAAGGTCACTTCACCCGTGACATTGTTTTTCATCACTTTTTACATAAAAGTTATAGATTTATCAAAATGAAGTGGTAAAAGAGATTGATAAATGAAATCGGATGGCTGAGAATCAAACCCGAAACCCGGTGGGTCGGTTAATAACAATGAAATCCGATTTATCCAGGTTTTCCTAGATTTTTAACAGTCCGGTTTTAAAGCGAAATCCAACCAGAATACTGAGTGGGTCGCAAGTTAACCGGTCCGACCGACCGGTCCGGTGGTCTGGAAACACTGAATATAAGAAAAAAGGGTTTTATATCAAAATTTCTTTTTTTTATAATATAATTTATGTCTAAAATATATTTCAAGCATTTCAATAATTCAGTGACAAAAGTGTCTCTCATGTACAAAGCTCAATGTTCTGAGTCCTCCTATTCACCCAAGTAAGTAACTACAAGTTGTACAACAACTACCTATTCATGAAAATACAACCCACCATCTATTTCTAGGGGTGTCAATCGGGCTGGCCCGGCCCAGCCCGAAAACCATAAAGTTCGCTTATATTTGAGTCTAGCCTAGTCTGGCCCGGCCTAAAATATTTCCAAACCGATATTTCAAAGCTCGGCCCTGACAGGGTTACAGGGCTTTTCGGGCTTTTTCGGACTTATGTTACGGATCAAAAATTCAAACTTATAAGTTTATAACATGTCTCAAAATTCAATGTTTAAAGGTACAACATAAAACAAATCAATCAAATTTTAAATAGCTCATCTATATTCACTAAAACCAACTTAATCTAAAATAAATATTTTAAAACCAAATAGATTTTTATACTTTAACCAAATAAAAAAATACATAATTCATATAAAAAATCACAAATAAAATTTTTAAAAGTATTAAGTAAATATGAGTACTAAGATTAGAGTTTTAAACTTTATTTACAATAAATCATCAATTAAATATTACAATCAAACAAAAATGTGAGCAAAAAAATACAATTATATTTGTTTAAGGGCTTTTCGGGCTGGTCTGAGCCCGATCGGGCTAAAAACTCTATAGTCTGAATGGACTGAATCCGAAAAACCCAATTTTTTCTGGACATATATATTTAACTACGAGTCCAATGTTTTTCAGAATCGGGCCAGGCTAGCCTACAAGATTTGGTCCTAATTGACATGCTTATCTATTTCACAGCTAAGCTTGCGTTTTTTAGGTAGGGTTATATGGATATACACCATGAAAAAAGATTATAATAATAGTGTAAAAGACTCTCTTGTCAGTTGCTAATGAGAGCACAAAATCAGGTGTTGAACAAAAATTGTGGAAAAATATTACAATAGTGTGGCTTTAACCTTAAGTAGATAGTTTGAGGCTCATAACAAAATATCCTATCCAATGGCATTTGCTTGCCTTTTTTACATAAAAGTCATAAAAAAGTCTTCCTAAAGATAAAAGACTTTCATTCCCTTACCAATCTACGAGTGCGCTTTCTATACTCAGTAATTTGCTCAATGGTAATATCTAGTGTTGGGCGCCTTTCCATCATTAAGGGTTGGATTTTCCTTGGCGGTAAGTAAGGATGCACTGCTAGAAACTCATCGTAGACAGCCTTGTGCTCATCTGTCCACCTAGTGTTAATCCTAGCCGGAGGAGGAGCAGGAGCAGCAACTGTAAGAGTAAGAGTAAGAGCTTCTTCTTCTTCCCCAAATGCTTCTTCAGATGCCATGTACTGCTCGTAGAGATAGCTGAATTGTAGGTCATAAATGCCTAGAGACTTGCAGTCAAGCTTGGCTTTACTCTCCTTCTTTGAGAGTAAAGACTGAAGCTCAGACTTCCCTGTAAACAAAAGAGCAACAAGTCAGTATATGAATGAGTTGCAAGCTTAATATCAGAATTCTCAACAAAACAGTAGAAGCAAAACAGTAGGACACTTACTGTCGTTGAGAACAGAAAGAGCAATCGAGTTTTGTGTTTCAACCATTGCTTTATCCATCACAGACAGATTATGTCTCAATTTTCCAATGGTGACAAGGGTAGAACAATTGTCGAAAGGAACCAGAACATCAGCTTCTTCTGCGTCTTCCTCCTCACCATCATCTATCTTATCACATGCTATGAATTCGTAGAACAAATATCCATTGTAACATCCGTGTTCCGGGAATAGAGTTTGAGTTTGTTGAGTAAACCAAAGAGTGGATTTTAATTAATTTTGGTTTAATTAAATCTTGGTTTAATCTAATTAAACCAAAAACCCTGAATCTCTTTCTCAAAGTCACGCCTCCTTTCATGTTTTTGGTGTTTTGGTCGACATTTTCATCAGAGGGAGGGAGAGAAAGAGAGATAAAACCTAGGTTATTTGGTGTAAAGGAGAAAGAGAAGGAGATCAAGCTTTTTCCTTAGAGTTAAGAGAGAGACAGAACTGTCAGAGTTTGGGGGAAGGAGGATCCGACTGGTCAAATCGTTTCGAAAGGTACTGATTTTTGGTAGGGTTGTAGATAAGAGATTTTCGTACACTCTCCTTTTTACAGAAGTGAATTTGGGTTAATATTTTAAGAGATATTGGCAATTTCGTGGGGTGTTTCTTCTCATTCGCGGATTGAGACCAGCGGGTGTTACGGGGACGATTTCGGTTTTACCTATAATCTGATCGTGCTGAAATTTTGTGGGAAGCTTCTAGACGTATATACCTTGCTTTTCACCGGAGGGATTAGAAAGTTAACGGTTAGTTCTGATTTCGTGGTTTCATTTGTGAAGTTGTTCTTTTCTGTTTTCTTGGCAGTTTGTTTTCAATATTTGTTTGCTGTTGTGATTGGTTGTACGAACACGTTTGGTTGTTCTTGGATATTGGAAAGCCTCTCATTTGGTTGTATTTATTTTTGTGAATCACTTGTTAAGGTAAGTGCAGGACCATGACTTATCTAAGCTAGAGATTTCTCTAATCTACTTGTTTATGTGTTGTTTGGCTTGTTGATTTGTTGATTGATGATTGTTTGTTGATGGTTAGAGATGTCTCTATTGCTTGTGTGTATAGCCCAGTAGATGGGAGGATTGCCTTACTGAGTGTTTATAAAATACTCATGCATTGCAATATGTGTTTGTGGTGCAGGTAAAGGCAAAGTGTGACCGTGGAATCAAGGCAATGAAGAGGAGGATGTTCTAGTGGTTCGCTTGGTTGTCTAGCTTTTGTGGTAGGATTGCCAGTGTCACGGACCTTTGATGCTATTTGGGTCATTGTGGACCGGTTGACTAAGTCAGCACATTTTCTGGCCATTAAGAAGACTGATGGAGCAGCGGTCTTGGCTAAGAAGTATGTGAGGGAGATAGTCAGGTTGCATGGGGTGCCAGCGAGCATTGTGTCTGATAGGGATTCTAAGTTCACTTCGGTGTTCTGGAAGACATTTCAGGCAGAGATGGGCACTAAGGTGCATATGAGTACAGCTTATCATCCCCAGACTGATGGACAGTCAGAGAGGACGATCCAGACGCTGGAGGATTTGCTGAGGATGTGTGTGTTGGATTGGGGTGGCCATTGGGCAGATCATCTGAACCTGGTAGAGTTTGCTTACAACAACAGCTATCAGGCAAGTATTAAGATGGCTCCTTATGAGACTTTGTATGGGAGGCCATGTCGTACACCATTATGCTGGACTCAGGTGGGGGAGAGGAGCATGTTTGGTGCTAGTTTTGTTCAGGAGACCTCAGAGAAGATTCGGGTTCTCAAGCTGAACATGAAGGAGGCTCAGGATAGGCAGAGGAGTTATGCAGATAGGAGGAGGAGAGATCTTGAGTTTCAGGTAGGAGACAGAGTGTACCTCAAGATGGCCATGTTGCGGGGTCCGAACAGGTCATTGTCAGAGACTAAGTTGAGTCCGAGGTATATGGGTCCATTCAGAGTGATTGAGCGGGTTGGACCAGTGGCATATAGATTGGAGTTACCTGAGGTGATGCGTGCATTCCATAAGGTTTTCCATGTGTCTATGTTGCGGAGGTGTCTCCGCGAGGATGATCAGTTGTTGGCTAAGATTCCTGAAGATCTTCAGCCTAACATGACTTTGGAGGCGAGACCGGTGAGGGTTCTCGAGAGGAGGATTAAGGAACTTCGGAAGAAGAAGATTCCTTTGATGAGAGTCCTTTGGGACTGTGATGGTGTTGATGAGCAGACTTGGGAGCCTGAGGCAAAGATGAAGGCAAGGTTCAAGAAGTGGTATGAGAAGCAAGCCGCGACTTGAGCTTGTTTAGCCGGGTCCCATCTGTATCCGTGGCTGGAGCGGGAATGGAGTATTCCAGCCCATCTCTCTTGTTACTCGGTCGCTTGGGGTGGTTGGTTGTGCGACTCAGTAACAAGATGAGGTGGTGTTCGGGGTACAAAGTTTCCGTGAGGCGGGGTTTTGGAAGAAAGTTTCCTGAAATAGAAGTTTTCCAAAGATGGAAAGTGCTAAATATGGAAAGTTTTATGGAAGTTAGAATTTGTCCATTTTAGCGGTGGAGAGCCTTAACAGGGGCTTGGGTGTGGCCTTAGTGGCGGACTTTTGAGTCAGTGTGCCCGTGTGTGGCGGTCTTTTTAGACATTGTGGGGTCTTTGTGACGGGCTTTTAGCCAGAGTGTCTTTGTGATGGTCCTTTTTAGGACGTTTGTTTGGCCTTTGTGGCGGGCTGTTTAGCCAGAGTGTCTTTGTGACGGTCCTTCGGGACAGATGGCCTTTGTGGCGGGCTGTTTAGCCAGAGTGTCTTTGTGACGGTCCTTCGGGACAGATGGTCTTTGTGACGGTCCTTCGGGACAGATGACCTTTGTGGCGGGCTGTTGAGCCAGAGTGCCTTGGTGGCGGTCCTCTTTAGGACATTTGTTTGGCCTTGGTGGCGGTCCTCTTTAGGACATTTGTTTGGCCTTGGTGGCGGTCCTCTTTAGGACATTTGTTTGGCCTTGGTGGCGGTCCTCTTTAGGACATTTTTGTTTGGCCTTTGTGGCGGCCATTGTGGCGTATATGATCCTTGTGTGGTCATGAGGTATTCCAGTGAGGGAATATGTGGTTGGTAGGACATTGAGATGTTTTTACGCGAGCCACGGGAAGGAAACCTGGATAGGGATAGGACTCGGACGTGTTCAGAATCGTTTGCTCGCGACTCTTGGGGGACTTAGGTTCTCCTAGTACTGCCATATTCAGAGACTTTGTGGCTCGGGAGTATGGTTGGTATATCGACTTCGGATGACGATCCGGGGGCGCGCTGTAGGGTGGCAACCCGAGAGACGAGTTTGGACTTTTCCTTATATATTATGGCATGCGGACTTCGGCCTGATGAGGAGCCAACATTTGGCATGCAGACTTAGGTCTGATGAGGAGCCAATAAAAACTCAAGGTTTAGGCCTATGAGTAAAGGAAAGTCCAAAAAGTCAAGAGCAAATGACGCCTGGAGCGTGAGTCTATCGCCTAGAGGTGACCATCTGTAGATCGGTCGGAGGAGTGCGGGCTGTGAAGACGGTTGCACGGGAGTCCTTGGCTGATGGTTGTTCGAGATTCGAGGACGAATCTAGTTTGGTGGGGGAGAATTGTAACATCCGTGTTCCGGGAATAGAGTTTGAGTTTGTTGAGTAAACCAAAGAGTGGATTTTAATTAATTTTGGTTTAATTAAATCTTGGTTTAATCTAATTAAACCAAAAACCCTGAATCTCTTTCTCAAAGTCACGCCTCCTTTCATGTTTTTGGTGTTTTGGTCGACATTTTCATCAGAGGGAGGGAGAAAAAGAGAGATAAAACCTAGGTTATTTGGTGTAAAGGAGAAAGAGAAGGAGATCAAGCTTTTTCCTTAGAGTTAAGAGAGAGACAGAACTGTCAGAGTTTGGGGGAAGGAGGATCCGACTGGTCAAATCGTTTCGAAAGGTACTGATTTTTGGTAGGGTTGTAGATAAGAGATTTTCGTACACTCTCCTTTTTACAGAAGTGAATTTGGGTTAATATTTTAAGAGATATTGGCAATTTCGTGGGGTGTTTCTTCTCATTCGCGGATTGAGACCAGCGGGTGTTACGGGGACGATTGCGGTTTTACCTATAATCTGATCGTGCTGAAATTTTGTGGGAAGCTTCTAGACGTATATACCTTGCTTTTCACCGGAGGGATTAGAAAGTTAACGGTTAGTTCTGATTTCGTGGTTTCACTTGTGAAGTTGTTCTTTTCTGTTTTCTTGCCAGTTTGTTTTCAATATTTGTTTGTTGTTGTGATTGGTTGTAGGAACACGTTTGGTTGTTCTTGGATATTGGAAAGCCTCTCATTTGGTTGTATTTATTTTTGTGAATCACTTGTTAAGGTAAGTGCAGGACCATGGCTAAGCTAGAGATTTCTCTAATCTACTTGTTTATGTGTTGTTTGGCTTGTTGATTTGTTGATTGATGATTGTTTGTTGATGGTTAGAGATGTCTCTATTGCTTGTGTGTATAGCCCAGTAGATGGGAGGATTGCCTTACTGAGTGTTTATAAAATACTCATGCATTGCAATATGTGTTTGTGGTGCAGGTAAAGGCAAAGTGTGACCGTGGAATCAAGGCAATGAAGAGGAGGATGTTCTAGTGGTTCGCTTGGTTGTCTAGCTTTTGTTAGGTTGCTAGAGTTGAGTCCTAGAATGTTGCTTAGGATTGCTGGTTCTTTGGATGTTGTTTGGATCATTAGTTTGTGATTGGAATTAATATTGGCTATTTATATTTATTGGATATTGGTAATGTTTTCCGCTGATGATTGTGATTGTGGTTAGGTGGCTAGTGGGTATGGGACCACTAGTTGTAGTTTATTAGTATTATATTATATTATATATTTATTATTTATTATTATTATTTATTATTAAAAAAAAGGTCGGTCTTTTCATCCATAGTTAAGGTCGTGGAGACCTAGAGACTTGGAGAGAGACCTAGCTTTCCTCTCCTCTTTCGAGAGTGAGGACTGAAGCTCAGACATTCCTACAAAGTAAGAGAAAAAAATATTAGGACACGACAATATGAACAGACAAGGAATTATAAACATTTTCGATTGTTGAGGGTTAATGCATAAGCTTTGATTTACTAAGGGTCACGAAAAGGGACTGGAAAAATTTGTATGCTTGGACTCTAAACAGAATTAAGAGGCTGAAGCTACCAAGGATATACAGATTAAAAACATATGGGTGTCAAGTTAATGGGAAGATGCAGCAAAGTCATTACATGTTCCCAAATGGACCTAAGAGGAATATACAAAAGCTAGGAAGTGAGTGTAAATGCGTGATTTTGGAAGTATTCATGTCGCTGCTATAGAACAAACAGTAAGAACACGATAAATAATACTTACTAGGAGAATCCTGTGTTGCTTCAGAGATCTCTTTCTTTAGTCTTCCAATCCTGACCAACGACGGAGCATCGTCGTAGGCTACCGGAATCGGAGCATCGTCGTAGGCTACCGGAAGTGGAGATGTCGACATTGTTTGTTAAACAAAAGAAGAAGAGATGAAATGTGAAATGTGAGGTTAGGTTATACTTCCTCCGTTTCAAAATATATGATGTTTTAACTAAAACACGCAGATTAAAAAGTTTTTACTTTTAACAAGTTTAACCAATCAGAAACAATACTGCATAATATAAAATACTAAACTAATCTAGAAGTTACATAGAAACTTGAAAACATCCTATATTATGAAACAAAAAACTTCTCTAAAACATCTAAGGGCTCTGATTGGTTACACTAGTTAAGGTCGTTTGCAAACGAACCACTCCTATGTTCCCCAATTAAGACATCGTTTGGAGAGAGCGGTTGGAGATCTTGTTTGGAGAAAGAGTTTGGAGAAAGTGGTTAAAACTTAATTTTGATGGTTGCAAACGCCAACTCCAATCACTTTGGAAAAACCAACGTTTGGTTTTGTATAACAGTTTTTATTATGTCATGTTACTCACAGTTTTTTTGACATTAAATTTTTTTATCTTACAAAAAGAGAAAAGAATAGTGAGTAATATGTACGTGCTTTGTACAAAACCATTGTAATAATACAAGTTTTCGTACAGTACAAAAAACAGTTTTCTTTTGCCCAAAAATTAGTTTTTAATATACATGAAATACTTATAAATATATATAAGTATTTCATGTACATTAAAAACTAATTTTTGAGACTGTTTAATAAAAAACTGTATATTTCATGTATATTAAAAACAAGAACTTCATTTTCATATATATATATATATATATATATATATATATGAAAATTTGAAGTTTTTGTTTTTAATTAAGTCAAGATTGTGATTTCAATAATAACATGATCATGTGATATTTGTATACTTTTTTTTATGAAATATACATTTAGAATTTTGTTATCTCATATAATGAAGATTTAAAATCATTTAGCATGCTAAGTAGTTTGTATTATGATGTTTCATTTAACTATATTGATATTATGAATTAGATAATGTAACACCCCCGACCCGTCCTAAATATAAGAACAAATCGGGAGCGCTACGTAGGACTCTCGTAGTCGGCCAACTAAGGCTTTCGGAAGGGATCCAATCACCCTGGTCGTCCAACCGCAAGCGCCCGATCTCCCGAACACGGCCTAAGGCTTTGCAACCCGTACCGCGAGCGAGAGTTGTGTTAAGTCCGGACTAGACTTAATATCAGTAGGAATAATCGTTCAACTTTTGAAAAAATTCGAGTCTTTACATAGATATAGTATACGCGAAAATCATTACCAAAACATTTATATATAGCTTTTGGATCCTCTTTGAAAACCATACATAATATATATAGTAAAAAATTACAAAAGCTGTAAAACCTACATTGATTCGCCTAGGTTACGTTGCTTTACTACAGAGATCTTTCGGCTAAGGATTCCTGGAAAAATTGAAGTAGAGATATAAGTAATCTATCATACTTAGTGAGGCCGATGTCTAAGGAAATCTTACCCATCTACCTATGGAAGACCTAACCATCTATCTATGGAAGACCTAACCATCTACCCAAGCAAGCGAGCAATACAAAACCAACAAACAAGCAAAAATTAATGCAACAAGCAAAGAGATACAATGCATGAAGACTTGAATTTAAATATTCAGCGGAGATAATAAATATGCATGCTTCTACTCTAAACTGGGCCCCTATCGAATACATGATCTCCCAAGGCAATGCCTCCCACCCCTAGACACAGAGTCTAAAGAGGATACACATTCCTTTATACTACATCGTCATGTAGCGTCTGGCCGGGCATGACCCGCTCCAAACCTTCGTAAGCCATAACGTTACGGAGTTACATGTAACGCACAGCAGACGGATGGGATCCTCATGATTCGCCTAACACTAGCTACCTACATGATAGTAACTAAAATGCAAGCACACAATGATATAACATTCGGAAAACATAACTATAATGTGACTAAACGTCAAGCATTACAGCTATATTATCGCGATGCTATATCAACAATCACACAAACAGCAACATAACAATGCAAGCAATCAAGCAATATAATAATGCACTATGAACATGTCCTAATGGAACAATGGAGGTGGTCTCTAAGATGATGCATACAATATCAAACAATAAGCAATATCACAAGCAAGAGTATCAAGTCACACAAGGGACAGCGTACCAAACAATCACAAATAATAACTAAACAGTTCCACACCTATGAGCTAATCACTACTAACAGTTCTAACGTATAAGCTAAACGCTAAGCAATCCTAACTATACACTAATCACCACTAAACCATCCTAATCCTAACGCTAAACGCTAAGCAATGGCAACATAGGCGCTAAACACTAACTTAACCTTAATCAACTGTCCTAATCCTAATTAACTAAGCTAAATCCCAATTACCTCAACTTAATCATGATTAACTAACTTAACCTTGATTAACTTCCTTAAACTTACTTAACTAATCTAATCCTACTTAACTGACTTAATCCTAAACTAATCAAGTAATTAAAAATAACCTCAATTAAAATACTTAAATAAACCGAAAACTAAACTAGCCTATTCACGTGCTACTCTCATGCGATCGGGAACTCACCTGATTTTTTTCCCGCACTTCGCAGCTCTCCGCGCGCGCTTCCTAAAACTAAGGTTTAAGGTAAGGTTTTTGGGTCTGAGGAGAAATGGACGGGAAAGGTGGCTTATATAGCCTCCCAAGGTCGGCTTAACCAAGTAGGAGGTGGCACTGGGCGGCCCTTGGCACGACACATGGCGGACACTCTTCGCGGTTCTGGTGGCGACACATGGCGAACGGATAAGGACGACGGTTTGTGGATAAGCATCTCGGCCATTCGGATAAGGACGAAGGCTGATCGGATAAGCACCATCCTTGGAACGATCCTGGCCGTCCATTCCCTTAGTTTAATGTCCTTGCATCTTGAACATCCGTCCGTTAGCGTACCGGTACGGCCGTGTCCGGCCTCCGAGTACCAAACTGGCGGGTGATACGTAAGGGTACCGGCTCATGGCCAGTCTAAGAGAATGATACGTACCGGACCAGTCCTTTATTCGTGCAATTACCGAAGGCAACCCGCATCGATTGGTGATACCCTTATCCGCCTTATCGATAGCCTTCCCGTGATGGCCGGTGCCTCCATTATCCGGGCTTTTGATATTAATCCGGGTTGGATAGTACTGCCATCATCTGGATCACTAATAGTGACCCGCGTTAGCATGTACCGCCATTGTCCGGATCACCTATCGCAACCTATGTCCGCTAGTACCACCATGGCCAACCATTGCCCTAACTCTTGCCAACCTGCCTTAGTTCAATTTTCTTTAACCCTTCCAAGTTCTCCCAAACTAGCTAAGATTTTCTAGACAAGACTAATCCTAAGGTCTTACCTACGGATTCCTCAACCAACTTAGGAACATTGCCGATAGCCTGAACTTCCATACCATTTTTCCCATTTGACAGAGAATCAATCTTGTTATGGCCTTTCCTTTTCGGTCCTTAGGTGTGCTTCATCTCTCCCTTATAGTAGTCTGAAGATAGAATCTTTTTTAATTTTAATATATAGTTTAATAATTAAGTAATTATGTAGCTTGCTTAATGGTAACGACTAACGAGTAACGAGGATGTTATTGTACTATTGTCAAAGAGAGACATTCGTGTGATTAGAGATTACTACTAAATTAGGATATAATTAGATTTTTTTTTTTTTTTTGACAAATTAGGATATAAACATCATATATACAATGAATAAAATGACTTATTAGTTTTTTTTATTAGTTTATTACACATTTAACATGGAACAAACATTTTTGAAATACATTTTTGTGTCATCCTTTCTTATCTTTATATCCAAACAAATCTCAACTAAATTATCTACAATCCTTACAACCAAACACAATCATTTCCTTATTTGATAATATTAATTTCCTAAAATTTATCTATCTAATTTAAATCAATATCTATATTATTATTTTAATATTTTCACAACACTTTTGAGAAAAAGGCTTGGAGTTCAAAGGTATTTACAACCAATGCCATTACCATTAAAATACTTTTTTAAAAAATAAAACAAAAAATCGAAATATGCAAAATAAGGTATGTTAATTAAATATTCTCCTATCAATCCAATATAATTTTCCTAAATTATCTCCACCTCTGAACCTAATTTTCTGCAAAAATAAACAAAATTTTTCGTTTTTTCAATATAGAAAATTCTATATTCATTTCAATCAATCATATTCAATTACTTCAAATTTTTTAATTTTTTAAAAAATTCCTCCAGATTTTTCTTCTTTAATATATAGAAAATCTAAAGAGTTCCTCTACTAAATATAAAATATTTAATCTATAACAAGATTTGTGGAAAAGTAACATTACCAAATAAAATGTCTAAAAAATACATAAAATAAAAAAAAAATTAATTCCTAAACAGTCAGATTTCTGTATAGCAATTAATTTTTATAGATGTGTTAAATATATTATTTAATAAACTTTAATAAATTTAAATTATTATGGGACGGGTTATGATCGATATTCTTATAAATTTAAAATGTCAATAATCCATCGCTATGACCATTAGTATATTATATACTAAAAAGTAATAAATTTCTAAAGATATAGTTTATATAAAAAATATAGGCCTGTGGTGTACCGTTAAAAGATGGTCATTACAATTAAGTCTATCGGGATTACGGATTTTAGCAAGGTATGCCTGCGGTTGGCAGGTTGTCCCAAAAACTACAAATAAAAGATTAAAATAAATATATCATATATTTTTAATATTTTTACATAGTTCTGTATATATAATACGTGAAATATGTGATAATGTGAAGAAATTTAATTTATACCAATTAAGATAACTCCAAAATATCAATATTATAAGTTATTTTAAAATTTCTTTTTTTTTTCTTTATCACTAAATTTTTTAAGAATAATTGATATAAAATTTAGGTTGAGGACATGCTTGGGCATAACTTTAACGACCACGGTCTTAGCGGGTTGACCCGCTGCGGTCCATGAAAAAAGAAATGTGAAGAAAAAGGCTTGGAGTTCAAAGGTATTTACAACCAATGCCATTACCATTAAAATACTTTTTTAAAAAATAAAACAAAAAATCGAAATATGCAAAATAAAGTATGTTAATTAAATATTCTCCTATCAATCCAATATAGTTTTCCTAAATTATCTCCACCTCTAAACCTAATTTTCTGTAAAACTAAACAAAATTTACGCTTTTCTAATATAGACAACTCTATATTCATTTCAATCAATCATATTCAATTACTTCAAATTTTTTAATTTTTTAAAACATTTCTCCAGATTTTTCGTCTTTAATATATAGAAAATCTAAAGAGTTCTTCTACTAAATATAAAATATTTAATCTATAACAAGATTTGTGGAAAAGTAACATTACCAAATAAAATACCTAAAAAATACATAAAACAAAAAAAAAAAAAAATTAATTCCTAAACAGTCAGACTTCTGTATAGCAATTAATTTTTATAAATGTGTTAAATATATTATTTAATAAACTTTAATAAATTTAAATTATTATGGGATGGGTTATGATCGATATTCTTGTAAATTTAAAATGTCAATAATCCATCGCTACGACCATTAGTATATTATATACTAAAAAGTAATAAATTTCTAAAGATATAGTTTATATAAAAAATATAGGCATGTGGTGTACCGTTAAAAGATGGTCATTACAATTAAGTCTATCGGGATTACAGATTTTAGCAAGGTATGTCTGCGGTTGGCGGGTTGTCCCAAAAACTACAGGGGGTGTATTCAAACCATGATTTTGGAGAATTTGATGGGATTTAGGAAATTTAGAATTTTGATAGATTTTAGGGAAGTTCATATGATTTTCTGTAAAATTCTTTCAAATCCCACCTAAAACCATGAGATTTGGATTTCTGTATTTTTAACTAAACAAATCCTCCAGAATCCTTCTGAATCCTAAAAGTTATTAAAATCCTAATCCACAAAACTGTTTTGAATAACAGTGGATTTTGAAGTAGATTTTTAAATCATCAATTCAATAACAAGGGATTTTAATGGATTTTAAAGTAGATTTTTAAATCATCAGTTCAATAACAGTGGATTTCAGAAGACTTTTTAAAATACATAATTGAATAACATAGAATTTGTAACTCTTACACAAATCACTTAAAATGTCAAGTTGAATACATCCCCCTACAAATAAAAAAATAAAATAAATATATTATACTATATAAATAATATTTTTACATAGTTCTGTATATATAATACGTGAAATACGTGATAATGTGAAGAAATTTAATTTATACCAATTAAGATAACTCCAAAATATCAATATTATAAGTTATTTTAAATTTTTTTTTTTTCTTTGTCACTAAATTTTTTAAGAATAATTGATATAAAATTTAGATTGAGGACATGCTTGAGCATAACTTTAACGACAACGGACTTAGCGGGTTGACCCGCTGCGGTCCATGATAAAAGAAATGTGGACCGACCTGTTTGACACCTCTATATACATGATTATTATAAACAAACTGGTACAACTTAATAATATAAAACGGATATTAATAAGTTTTGTAAAGAATTCTGGCTCATCCTCCGAATATTTTTATCTTGGATTGGTGAAATTAATTTATAACAAAAATAAATTATTGTGTTGTATATAAACCGCAGATTAAATCATAGAATTAACAATCAAAATACAATTATACAATCTTAAACTTCTAATAAAACGTAAAATATTAACTAACAATTACAATTTAAAATTTAATAATTTAGTAAAAAAAAAGAATCATGCGGTGTACCGTGGATTAAAATCTAGTGTTAGTTAAAATATAATTCTCCTTTCATTTTTATTTAATCTTATATTTAATTATTTTAATTACTATTTAATACATAAAATTAATAAAATTTTAGATTTTTTTCAGTATATAATATGATTTAAATTTTTATAAACGAATATATATTAAAAATTGTCTTAGGATATTTGTAACCAAACATGTATATCCACATATAGAGCTCGAAATACATTTTTGGAGTACAATAGGGTGCCATCACTTTTTGCCAACTTCGGGTCGGGTTTTTAACTAAAATTATAACCGATTCAATTATCCGAATCGACGCATCAAGAAACAACTCCCGCAGGTTAGAGAATACCAACTAGACTCAACCTGAAACTCTGGCCGAAGCTTCACGCCTAGCCTTCCAAACCGCAACACAACAACAACAACCAAACTTAAAGAACAATAAATACGAAAACGTATACATGTAATCTCATGTAGTATTTAAAGAACAATAAAAACTTAAAGAATAATCCTCTGATCGAGCGAACTGGAGGCAAAATGAGAAGAGGAGACTAAAATAACCTCTACATGTAATCTCTTGTTTTTGGTTTTTTTGTGTTTCTCTTAATTTATCTTTGAACTTAGTTATATCTCTCAATAAGACGTGCGGTATTGTCAGTAGTGTTCCTCCTTGCTTTAAATACAGTTCTTTTAAGTTTTATGATCAAAACATGTGTCTAAAGAATAATACTTGTGTCTGAAATTTCAAGCATTTCTAATTCAATTACAAAAGTGTCTCATGTATATAGTCTATGACTCTTGTCTGAATGTTCATGTATGGCCAAGTAACGTATTGATAAATCGCTTTTTAAATACTATTATAAACACCCAGTTGAAACTGTTTATATCATAGGTTGTTGTAACTGTGACTATGTAATCAGACTTCGGTTTTAGTCACTGGACGTACTTATCTGTCCTACCATCTTCAAAAGTCTAGTATCGTACAAATAGAAAGAGTACAAAGTCTCAAACACACATAATTAACTTCTTGCAACAATCTAGAAATAAAACAACTTAAAAAGACTCTTATGCATTCTTCTTGCTCAACAAGTAGTCGCCCACTGTCAAATGCAAATGTTCTCCTAGAACCACAGTCACAGGAGGTTGGTTTTCAATGCAGCTTACAGTTATCTGCCATACAAAACGGGTAGACATGTAAAAAATTAATGTTATTAAGAACTTGATAATGGTTTAGACTTGACATGATTTGTGACAGTATATTTTTGTGGTTTAGGGGGTCAAACAAACCTTCCCATCTCCAGCTTGGATCTCTGTCTTAAAATTTGAATAAGCCTTCAAGTAATTCTGGAGCCTGGTTGCAAATTTTTCATTCCCTAGAACAATCAATAGACTTGTTTAAGAAGAGCGAGAAATGAAGTAGCGATCCACTCTGATGAGATGGTGAATGGCTCACCTGAGTACAAAGCGAGAATAGCTTCTTCATTGAACTTTAAAGATGGTCTAGCCAAACTTATCTTAAATGACAATTTAGATTCTTTCAATTCAAAATTCTCATCAGATACAATGACCTGCCAAAAATAACAGACAACACATTTAAGTTTTTACGGTGAAAAAACTAAAGCATATGTGAGAGAAGAAGGGTGGGTGACTTACTACATCTGGTGGCATCAAAGTAGACATAAGCAAAGGGGAGCCAATTTTTTCCCTAATGTATTGTTCCTGTCCAACAAACAAGAATGATGAAACATTGGTAAAATTCAAGTACAACTTGAGCAAACATGAAGTGAGTAACAAACCAAAAGCAGTTAGTTAGTTACCTGAGAATATAGAACTTGTTGCACAACAGATTCATCCATATCTAACGATTCAAAGTACACTTCAACAAAGTCTGTGGTTCCAGACATGACTTTTTCCGTAGTTTCTGGATCCTATTGACAATCTACAATACAAGGAAAAATAAGCTCATGAGCAAAACCTCTGCTTATATACAGAAAAGGAATCCCATAGAAAATTTAACTTATAAGAAAATGTATCGACTTCGGTTACGTCTATTTACCTCACGAGCAACACCTTCAGTTTTCAAAGATTCATCTTCTCGTAGATCCAGAATCACCAAAACATCACCTGCACCATGAACAAATACAAATAGCATATGTTTCCTTAACAACAGAGAACCGGTAATCAATCAAGATTAACATAAATTGAGCATAGAGAAGTTTGTACCTTCTCCAGCTGCATCAATCTCTGTATCTTTGAAACCATCTGGGCGTTTGAACTCACTGAAAGTCTGAACAACACATGAACAAAACGTGTCAGACATGAATTCAGCTCTTTAAGGCATATTCTTCATTCTGTCTCACAAGAAAGAAAAAAAAACCTATAGCATGTGAGACCTTAATATCCTCTATCTTGAGCGAGTGTCCAGCAATAGTAACTTCCTTAGTAACCTTAAATCTTAAGATATCTTGGTGAGACATTTTTCTAACTTCCTTTGCAACAAGCCCCATAGATTGTCCAAATCGCTCTCCCAACACACTGGAGAAATTAACAAGTAAAACTGAATTCTACATTCTTTTGGAGAGGCTAAAGCACATTGAGCTCAAGGGTTAAAAGTAAAACGCAGGAAGAAAACCACACTAACCTGTACTTTGGTTCTGCTTTTTGGGATGCATATTTCGAATTATCATTGCATGGGACAAGAGATCTTACATTAACTTCGTCCAAAACATACTGCAATGAAAAATCAAGCAAAATAAATGCGAAGTGCTAAGCCTAGCATGAACTCAGGACTCTTGGAGCCTTAAGCTTTTCACTTCCACATAGCTATGTGTAATTTTTTGTGTGTTTCTTATCCAACACAACTGTAGAGATATGTTTTGCTGGTTTCAAGCAGTCCTAAATAACAAACTCCAAAAAGAAGATAAAGATACACACTCAAAGATTAACAAATTACTGTAACATCACTGACCTGTTTTAGTTTTCCAGTTATGCCATTCAAGAATTCTTTATCTGGATGGACTACAATCATTTCCCTGATTCAACATGGATAAGCATGTATCAACTTCTTTTTCAAAAAAAGGCTAACAAAGAGGAACTGAAAAATTATTAAGTACAATGCTCACTTTAGAGGAGTTTTCAAGGGTAGTTGTTCTTGACGCTTATCACTCTTAAGATTACGAATCTTCCGAGCAAGTTCAATGATTTTCTTCATCTCTGTAACACTTTTCTCAATCCTCTCCCCCTCTCTCTGTTTAAACACGAGAAGAAGATATAAGTGGGAAAAAATCAGACAATTTCTATTCTATACTTGGATATAGAGTAATGGAACTATTAACGCTTCTTCCTTTTGAGGAAACCTGCAGTAGTGAATGCTTTCCTCAGAACCTTCACACACTTTCCGCAGATTTTGGTATAATGTCTCAGTGAAGAACGGTGTAAAAGGAGCCATCACTTTGCAAGAAGTAAGAAGTACCTAAAATTCCAGACACAATTTTTAGTTATTACAAAGTGTTCAAATGATGGTGACCATGTAAACAAAAGTATTTACCATACATTATATAGAGTTGAAAGAGCAGTGTGACAATCATCTTTTCCTGTACGGCCTTGTAACCTCTTGCGGTTGAATCTAACATATATGTTAGTGAGATCTTCAAGGAACTCCACGAGTTCAGTAACCACCTGCAAAAAAGAAAAACAAAGATGTGGTATGTAATAACTAAAACACTAGATACCGCAAGATAGCAATAACTTTTTTCCTTTCTAAAACACTAGATAATGACATGTAAAAAGCTTACATTGTCAAGCTCATATGCATCCATCTACTTGTGGACAGAATTGACAAGACTTTGTGTGGCTGAGTGAATCCACTGATCGAGAACGTTTGATGACTGTAAAGTTGCCAGATTAATGGGAACAAAAGGCCCAGAAATTTCAGTCTCAAGTCTCTTTACATTCTGAACAAGGAACCGGTATGCATTGTACCATGGAAGGAGTACATCTTTGACCTAGCAAAACCAAGTAGTTCAGACGAAAAAACAAATCTACTAAAATAAGAAAGCAATAAAATCAACTGTTAAGATCACTCACAACACCATGTACTCCTTCTTTCTTGAAGCGCAGTGGCTCAGCACGTACAGCCGGAGACTTGATCAGGTACAATCGCACAGCATCCTGTCAAGGTTCACGCAAAGTCACTACGAGAAAAAATCTACACGCAACCAAGATTTTCGTACTGAAAACACAGCATAAAAGCATATCATAGGGAGAAAACTTACAGCCCCGTACTCATTTATGATATCCAAAGGTGGTGGATAATTCTGTAATTTCTTGGACATTTTTTTGCCATCCTCAGCAAGCACGAGACCATTGCAAATCAGATTTTTAAAAGCTGGTTTATCAAATAATGCTGTAGACAACACCATAAGAGTATAAAACCTGTAGATACATACCAAATTACAAGTTTAGATATTACTAATTGCCTTGATTCTTTCAAAATAGTTCTAGAATCACATTTTATATTGTATAATGATCACACCTTCCATTAGCCTAGACTCATTACTTAGTAAAGTACATTCATAGACAATACTTACTATCCAAATCAGTTCGTACAGTAAAGGGCCAAGATTCGGAATGACATACCATCCACGAGTTTGATCAAGCCCTTCAGCCACAAAATCACCCGGAAAGTTCTGCTCAAATAGCTCCTTGTTTTCAAATGGATAATGGATATATGCATAAGGCAGTGAACCACTCTCAAACCAACAATCAAAAACCTGAAAAAGCATGATATAAACATAACTATGGGACAATACCACGGACAATCACAGATTAAAAATAAATACGTCTTCTACACGACGGAGCACACCAAACTTAGATGGTATTGTAATTTGATCAACATGGTGACGATGCAGATCAAAGACCTGCACCATAAGTCATCAGAAAAGCAAATGAGCATCAGATTTTCTTATTTCCAATATGCTCCAGTGAGAAAAAAAAAAAAAAAAAAAAAAAAAAAAAACCAAACACTCGTAGGATGTCATAAACTTGAACAGAACATACTAATAAGACTTTTAGAAAAATCAATCAGATACCTTGACACCAGAGAGCTTTTCAAGCTTCTCAACTGAATCCATGACCACCTCATGCTTCCCATCATCGCTGATCCATATTGGAAGAGGCGTTCCCCAAAATCTACTTCGGCTGACTGCCCAATCCCTTGCATTTTCAAGCCAATTTTGAAAACGTTTTTCCTGAATTGCAGGTTAACCAAGAAAATATAATCATATTAGTAACTCATCCAAACGAAAGTGAAGTTGTAAAAATACTCAAAGAGTACTGATCCTTTCTTCCTCTGACCTTCACATATTTAGGTACCCATTTTGTTTCTTCATTGTTTTTTAACAATTTTTCTTTCAACTGCTCCACACGCACAAACCTAACAAGTCAAACACTTGCAAACTTTAAAGTCTTGACCACTCATGAAAATGAAGAATAAGCTTCATATCATCTTTGCTAACTTCTACAGGCCATTCAGGTCAGATATTCACTACATATAATTACAGAGTCTAAAATATATAAAGTCAAAACATGGAAAATCAAAATATCCTAAACAAAGATAGCATATATTGCTCCGGAAAGAGGCTGCCAGATATAATGGAATGAATAATTATAATATATGATTATAAATTGCGCCAACAGGACAAGAATAGGACAAAAGCTTACATCTTTAAAGCCGAACTCGAGATAAGGACCAAAGAGACAGAGAGTGTGTGTCTCACTGGAACTAGCACGAAATGATACAAATAAACTAAGACCTTCGCTAAAACTCATATGAAACATGAAGCATACCAACTCGGAACTGCTCTATATATGAGAGGGGTGTCTGATCGCCAACAAAATGGATATGAGTGAGTAAAGCTCCCCGATTTAACAAGCCTGCCTTTTTCTTGCAAAAAAAGGGGTTACTTACTATAAAACAGTTTGATAGTCCAAAAGCACTAACATCCTCTAAGAGACATGACAGATCATTATGATCTTAACTGACTCATGTAGTCTATTTACAAACATTAGGCATTAGTAATCACCTTCACGGCTTTAATTATATATTTATCTACATCTTTGACATAACGGCCACTGAAGTGGGTGATTCTCTCAGTAAACAACCCATCATCATCATCAGCCACAACTAGATTCTCCTCCCGCAAGAGAGGATAAAACCATATATAACATTTAACATAATGAGATAAAGCGAGAGTATAGTAGAGTATATGAGCATGGGTTCTTGAATATATTGCAAGCCTATACAAGAAAGAAAATAAACCACAAATGAGCATCTCGATTCTCGTCCTAAACAATAAATTATACAGCCTAATCCCTTAAACCCCCCTACGAAATCCATGAACCCTTAACAATGGCTAATGTCTTCTGATGTTAATGAGGTGATGATAAAGAGAATGTAGTAAAATCTAACCTTCTTAATTATCTTGTTGTCAAGACAAACACGGTGGTCATCTTCACCAAAGGCAGGAGCACAATGGACAATACCAGTACCACTGTCATCAGTGACATAATCATCTGCTACTGCTCGAAAGGCCACACTTGAGAAATCGTTAAAATAATCAAACAAAGGTTCGTACTTCTTCCCAACCAGGGAAGCTCCATCAAATTTTTCCAAAACTTGATAAGAATCCTCTGCACTGTCAGGCTTAGCACCTTTAGCCTTCTTGGTATCACCAGCAGCCTTAGGCTTATCATTGGGAAGAGATGACAACCGAGATTCAGCAACCACATAGACTTTTCCAGTGTTGTTGTTACGAACCTTGAGATAGACAAACTTTGCATTGACACACAAAGCAAGATTGCTTGGAAGAGTCCATGGAGTAGTATTCCATGCCACAAAAGCCGCATTATCTTCATCCCCAATCACTGGGAATGTAACCATGATCTCTGGATCAACCACATCCTGTTGTACAAAATCCTCAAAACATCATTCAAATACGCAACAACATAAAGTAATAAACTAAGGGAAACAACATACATACCTTATAGTTCTGACCAGCTTCAAAATTAGACAGAGGTGTCTTACAACCAGTACTATAAGGCATAACCTGCAAACAAACGAGACTTGAGTCAAATGAGTCAACAAGATTTCAAACGTAAGACCAATTCAAACCCAAGAAAAAAAGGCCAAACCTTGACGAATTTGTAAACAAGTTTCTTCTCATAAAGCTGAGAAAAACCCCACCAAACACTCTCCATAAAACGACAAGTCCATAGTCTTATAGTCATTACTAAAATCAATCCAACGACCAGTCCTAGTAATAACCTTCTCCCACTCCTCAACATAACGCGTCACAATACTCCTACACTCCTCATTATACTTATCAATACCCATCTCAAGCACTTGGTCTCTCCTCTTAATGTTCAACTTACAATCAATCTCGTTCTCTACAGGGAGACCATGACAGTCCCAGCCGAACCGCCGCGTGACGTGTTTGCCGTTCATGGACTGGTACCGAGTCACGATGTCCTTAATCGTACCGGCGAGTATGTGCCCGTAGTGAGGAAGACCGGTGGCGAAAGGAGGACCGTCGTAGAAGACGAACTCTTCGCAATCCTCTGTTCGTTGGAGCTGTGTCTTGAAAGCATCGATTTGAGTCCAAAAGGAGAGAACTTTTTCTTCTTCCCGTGGGAAAGAGAAGTCCTTTCCTTCGCAGACGTCTTCCATGGCGGAAACAGAGCACTATCCCCCACCAAAATTTAGGTGTCTATACCCTCGACGACGTCTTCCTCTGTTTTCAACTTTCTTTTTTTTGTGAGTTGTAAAAATGTGTATCTTGCTGATATAAAAATTCCTTAATTCAACTTTTCAGACAAATTATAAAATGTAATATGAAGATTTAGAGGTAGACCAATATTTAATTATTGTTGACCCAAAAACAGATTAATATTCATTAATTTGTAATCTGTTAAATTTAAAAACATACTATGTGGAAAAGACAAGAAAAAACAAATAAACAAGATTTCTTCTTGTGGATCGCACGTGAGAAGAAAAAAAAATGTTATTTTTCTTAATAAAAATAGCTATTTTGAGCAAAATATAATAATATATAAATTAATAAAAAGATCTATTTTTGAGGATTTTTTTTATGAAATACGTAATTTATTATTGTTAACAAAGAAACATATCTATACTGTACATCCTTATCATTTTTTATTAAATTTAGGAAAACAAACATTTAGCATGTTTGATATCATTAATTTTGGTCAAAGCCAAAGATACATATCTCTCCTTTTTTTTTTTTTTGACGACAACATACAAGAATGACTTAAACAAGCCAAAACGAAGAAACATTGTTCACATAGGTAACTAGGTGCGGTTCTGCCCGAACTCGTCGTGCTAAATTATCCGCTTTACCATTCTGTGAGCGAGGACGTAGACCAGATCAAAAGAATCGAACTCCTCTCTATCCGCCTGTATGTCCTCCAAATAAGAAATGAAAGTTGGCCACTCAGAAGGTGAAGACACCATCTTCACTACGTCGGAGCAGTCGGTGAAAAAGACGACAGATTGATTGTCTGCCCCAATCATACACCTCATTGCCCAAATAAGGGCTTCAAACTCAGCGTGAAGAGGGGAAAGACTGCGACGAATGTTGGCAGCTCCCATAGACGGAGCGCCCGAAGGTGACGTACAGAACCATCCTCTTCCCGCAAAAATATCGGATGCTTTCCAAGAACCATCTACAAAACAACTATACCTCGAAGATATTCGAGGGATGTTTAAGCGCCCATTCCTAGCACTTACCGCCGCTGCAATATCCACCGTCTCTGAAACAATATCCTCAGATTGCGCCCGAGTCCAGGCCTTGGCCTCATCCTCCGCTATCCGTAAAATAGCGAGAGGGTTTGAATCTAGATTACTAAAAACCTTATCATTGCGTGCCTTCCAAATATACCACAAAATCCAAGGAAAGAGATCCTGGGAGGGAACATTGGGGAACCGCCAAAAAAGAAAATCCATATTGGTAAAAACTGAGCTCGATGGGAAAACTCCCATGACTGTCGGAAACCGCGACAGCGCCCAAACCTGTCTCGCAGGTGAACATTCAAAGAGGACATGATTAATCGTCTCCTCCTGACATCCACACAGGCCACATGTATCATTATCCCCTAAACCACGTTTACGTAGATTAGCCGTAACTGCCACACAGCCCGAAAGCACCTGCCACATAAAATGACGGATTTTCGGAGGGCACCTAATCTTCCAAACAAAAGCCTGAAGGAGCACTATGCTAGGTCCCACCACTTGCGGCTTTCCCGAAGCCACCATACTTGAGCGAAGGATGTGATACCCTGATTTCACCGTATAGTTACCCGACTTGGTAAAATGCCATCCCAGCAAATCCGGCTTATCTGGTTGACGCAAAGGTATAGCAGAAATTATAGCTACATCTTCCGGCACAAAAGTGTTCACAAGCTGAGCCATGTCCCAGGAATTAGAACTCCTGTCAATAAAAGTTGAAACTTGGAGCAGAGGGTCATAAGCATTCCTTGTACTCATCGCTGGTCTCGGGGTTTGAGCAGGAATCCATGGGTCCTTCCATACCGAAATAGAGACCCCAGATCCTACCCGTTTAATCAGTCCTTTGTTTACCAGAGAGCGAGCAGAAACTATACTCCGCCACCCATAAGATGACGAATAAGATTTGATCGGATCCAAAGGATCCGAATGCCGGTAGTATCGACCTTTAAAAACCCTTGCAAAAAGAGAATCCGGGACTGTTATAAGAAGCCAAAGTTGTTTAGCAAGCAATGCCGTATTATAGTCATCTAGACTCCTAAAACCCATCCCTCCATCAACTTTGCTATAACACAGCTTGTCCCAAGCGATCCAATGAAGTCCTCGAGATTGCCCAGATGAACTCCACCAAAAATTTGAAATGGCACTGGTTAGCTTCCTTGTGACCGTTTTTGGGAGACGAAAACATGACATCACAAAGGTAGGGACCGCCGTAGCTACCGACTTTATCATCACCTCCTTCCCCCCTTTGGATAACAACCGAGCAGGCCACCCACTAGCCCGGGCCTGCAATTTATCTTGAACAAAAGAAAAAGTTTTTGTCTTAGAGCCCCCTAAGCTCTCCGGAATTCCTAAGTAAGAACTCATCCCACCTAGAGATGTAATACCCAAAACGCCCTTTAATTCCTCTCTAAGTGTGGCATCAACTGTGTGACAGAATTGATGGAGGATTTCTGGAAATTAATTTGTTGACCAGATACCCGCTCATATTGCTTAAGAATCCTCAAAACCACTTCGCACTGATCCCTTGTTGCCCGACAAAAGAACAGACTATCGTCCGCAAACAATAGATGAGAAATGGGAGGACAAGCAGTCGAAACCTTAATACCAGTAAGCTGCTTTGCTTGTTCCGCTTTCCGAAAATGGGCAATAAGCACTTCGGTGCATAAAATAAAAAGATAAGGTGACAGGGGATCGCCTTGTCTCAATCCTCTATGAGGATTAATGGATCCATGAGGATGTCCATTAATCAAGACTCTATACTGGACGGATGTCACACACCACATGATCCAAGATATCCATTTCTCACAAAAACCAAACTTTCGAAGCAAGTGCTCGATAAACGACCATTCCACCCTATCATAGGCCTTACTCATATCTGTCTTGATAGCCATAAACTTCCCTTTACACATAGGATTAGTACGAAGCCCATGGAACATCTCCTGAGCGATCAAGATATTATCCGATATGTACCGCCCCGCCACAAACGCCGACTGTGTTTCAGAAATCAGATCCGGGAGAACAGCACGGAGGCGTTGACCTAAGACCTTAGCAATAATTTTATACCCAACATTGCACAAGCTAATAGGACGTAACTCAGACATCCGTGTCGGTTTCTCCACCTTTGGGATAAGACAAATATTTATCTCATTTAACCGTTTATCAAACACCCCCGTTTGAAGAAAGGAGTTAACCAACAGAACTAAATCCGCTTTAACCGTATTCCAAGCTTTCTGGTAAAATAAAGCCGTCATACCATCCGGTCCCGGAGCCTTATCCGGATTCATCATGAACAAAACCTGTTGAATTTCCGACTCAGTAACCTCCCTTATTAAAGAATCATTTGTATCCTGTCCAACTAGAACACTTATCTCCGCCAAGCTCTCCTCAAAACCAGCCGGATCCGAGGAGGAAAAAAATATTTGTCTCCTGTACATTAAAAAAATAAATAAATAAATAAATAAAGATTTCGTATTAAAATCGCATTATATTTTTCTCAAGCAAAACTATTTATAAAATAAGAACTTACACTTGCACGTTCAAAACAAAACCAGCCTAGACCCAATTAAGATCTTTATATTTGATTTATATCTTTTCAAACCAGTAATCTGATTTAAGTGAACAATCAAATTTCAAATTTTCCATGATTTGTAAGCCCAGCAAATTAATAATGAATCTGGCTCTAAAAATCAAACCTCCAATGATATTGGGCCTTTGAATTTTTATCTCTGCTTCTAAATTACCTCAACTGTCAGTTCACAAAACCCAGATTTGTGGTCTCTTTATTATTTACCATTTGTGTTTTTTTATAATCATAATTTATTTTACAATTTAGTTTGTCAAAAAAAAATTTATTTTACAATATCAAGGCTTTTGATTCATATCAGTTCACATGGGTCTGCAAAAATGTAGAGAGTAATATAGCAGAGAGTCTTGATTATATAAACCCAAATTTCATACAACATAGATAATAAGAATATTACACAAGTAAACCTATTTGATCTATAGATCTACACTCATATATAGTTACGGAAGAGCTAGCAGTAGAGAACAATATGACTGATACAAACCCAACTTCATAACAACGTAATATAATAATAACATTACTCAAACCTATTTGATCTTTGATAATAATATAGTCTTAAATTATACAAACCGAAACTTCATATGGAATATGATCGACGTTACATAAACACAATAAGGAAATATCATGCATTATACGGTGATTAAACTTTCAACTATATATATTGTATATGATTACGTGGATCAAACGTGAGGGAAACCGCTGCAAGCTTAATGATGACGATGACGGCCGAGACGAAGATCAAGATCAAGATCATCGTCTTGAGGCTCAGAACCTCCGGTCTCTGCTGGGCTTTGGTGAGTGTCATCATCTTCATTCATCATGTATCCTAGCCCTAAGCTCAAATCGAGACCATGAGACTCCCCTTGAGCAAATCTCCCTCCTCCTCTTGATGATGATGATCCAAAGTATTGTGTGTTGTGGCTAGGGTTTAACGGTGGCTGAGACACTTGGTGGCGGTATGAATCGATGGTCGGAAGATATGAAGACGGGTTGTAGTTATCATTAGGGTTCGTGAAGTTTATGGAGGAGGAAGGAGGCTGAGATGGTAAAGGAAGAGAAAATGGAAATGAGTTGGAAGGAGAAAAGGAAGAGAGGTTTCTTTCGCGTCTGCTGTGGATGTTATTGTGACCACCGAGGGCTTGAGGATTCGTGAAACCTCTCTTGCAGATGTTGCAGTCATAAGTCCGGCGGTTATCTCCAGAGCCTGAGCCTGAGCCGGAATCAATCTTTTTCCCCTGGTTGTTCATCTCTCTCTTCTCCTTCTATTGGGGCCTCTCTCTATCTCTCTCAATATTCAATGTTTTGAAATGAGTCTGACTCTCATGTTAGAGTATATATAAGCTAGGAAAGAGCATGTGTATGATTGGAGGGCTAATGTTTTTAATGGTTTGTGTATTTCTTACAAAAATAAGCATTAAGGTTTACGGAGAATTAAGATATATTTTGAGTCTTGTTACACCAAAAGGAGGACAAAATAGGGGGTTTTAAAATAAATTGTTTATTATATATCTGTAGGTGGCAACATATAGTTCTAGCTATTATTGATTACTACAAAACCACCATGCACGATTATTTTAATTAGTTTGTATGTTTTACAAAAACAAAATTCAGGGAAAGTACTTTAACAAAAGGATAATATCATATCAGTTGGATTAGTTGATTTGGGAAACAAACTACTCAAGGTGTTGTTGTTATTCATGAGTCTTAGAGTGAATAGTTAGGCTAATAACTAGCTAATTTCTCTAAATTCGATTTGTTTTTATTTTTAAAATGTGATCATACGTACACTATACACATATGCACACATAAGAGATACAAAGAAATAATCTTGTACATCTTTGAAGATAGTAATTAAGAAATTGTTATACGTTTCCATCGAGTGTAAAAATTTACCAACCAAAGTTGATTAAACAAAATTTGAAGGCTAGCTATAAGCTACTGCAAACATAAAACTTAGTTTAATTTTAATCTATACGAAATTATATATCAAGTGTGAACATATAATAAATATAGAGGAATAAAACAAAATATATTAAAGGAAGTATCCACTATGGAGTTGTGGTTGTGGATTGAAGTAGCTAAAAAAAATCAGAATATAAAAAATGGAAATATCTCATGATTTAAAATACATTTATGAAATTCATTATGAATTTTCCCAAAAACTGAGAATGATAATGATGGTTTCTATACTTAGTAAAGGATATATGGTGGTTTAACAAAAACAAAATAACACGTAGGAAGCAAAAATATGACCGATGAACGATGGCCTTGCTACTCTTAGGATTGCTAAAAATAATATACCTGCATATATTTATTTCTTTGACCGCCCTTTAACAATTTTGTGGACCGAGACCACGTTTTATAAGTCAAGTTTTGAGCAAGTAACACATATAGTATATTAGTATGTATTACGGTTTAGTTATTTAGGAAAATGTTTAATGATTATATGGCATAAAAGAAAAGTGATTGTTGAGTGCATGAGAGATCATGCATGCATTATGCATATATAATAGTGAAAGATTGATACATTAGGTTGGTTCAGAGTTTAATCAGACAATCAGTTTTGCAGCTACGATACAAGATATACCATTATGTATATGGATACATAAGTGTTGTCATTCATTTTCTATAAGCTCAGGAGCATTAATGTTTTTATAGGATTTCGAGAACATGGGAGAATCCTACTGACTTAGAATATTCACTAGAGACGAAACAGCACTTTTGGACCACAGCTCATTGTGGACTCTAGTCTCGGATAAGCTATATATACATTTCTTTTTTTATCAATTAGTATATTTTTTTCTCACCCATAGGCCATAACCTCCAAAAACAAAAAAAAAAAACACCCCCCCGCACGAACAAATATTTGAAATTGGTGTATGGATTAAAAAAAAAAAACAATTTGGTCAATATATGTAACGTTTATAAAATTAAGATATTGATGATAAGTCACATGCAATCGAAACATTAATAAGAAATAACAAACTCATGAATGCCTGCAAAATGTCACTGGCTATTAGCCTATTTTGTTAGTTTTCACACTTATACATTCAATGCTCTATTGTCTATTACCTTTTGCTTGTAATGTAACTAAGTCTCGTTTTGGGTATGGCACTTTGCTTCTCTTCTTTTTTATACATGATGAATGTAAAAGTTCGAAATTTAATGAATTGTTCCTTAAGTCAAAGAATGAAATAAATGAATTGGTCCTAGAGTGGCTATGCGAAAATATTATAGCTGGGCTTTGAAGCCCCAATTTAAAGTCCAAAACTGAATGTACTGATGGACAGAGGTAACAAGCGTCATGAGAATGTGATACCTTCATAAGTTTTTATGGTTTTTTTTGTTTTTCCAACCAAACCCATTATTCTTTAATCACCCGATCGTAGCAGATTAGTACATAGCATTCAACTTCTGTGTTGAGTCTGAAGATAATGTGGTGATTTTATAACTAAACCATGATCAGAGTACAAACACTAGTCCACGTAATTTGATTTCAGAAAATAATTCTAAAAATCAAACGAACATCAATAGTGAAAATCTAACCTCAAATCATCACTGAAATATTTAAGATTTCCAAACTGGGGAGTTTTTTCTTTTTGAATTTATTAGAATGAAAAAAGTGGTAATGAGAATGAAAAAGAAAATGAAAAGAGAAGAAGCGGAAATTTTTATTAAAAAAAGTCAATATACCTTAACCCAAAAATCAAAAAGTCTTGATTGGAAGTGGAAGACCTAAACTGACTAGTGCCTTGGCCATTCATCGACCAAAACTGGCAGAAAGAGAACCAAATTGTGTGACCTGTTGTCGATCCTCGTTTGTCAAATTCTCAACAATATTCTGATCATGCATGGTACTTACTGAAAAGTAATTGTATTATATATGCGATTTGTATAACGTATTTATCATTGATACATATACATACACATTAATGATATGATTAATTTTAATTATACTCGGAAAGCAATTCACATATATACACAGTACATGATCGGTTAAATAATTAATAAAGAGTGCTTGATGACCAAATAGACTGTGATATTTGCCTAACTTGTTTCATCAACTTATTACTTAATACTCTATGAAAGTATCACTTTTATTATTATTATTATTACCAATATGTGCCCATGTCTATCTCCACTTTCACAAAAATAACAATAAAGATGAACTTCTTCTTTGCCTATTTGTCTTTACAATTTCTATGTGTTTTCATTTTCTTATGACGTCATCATTATCAAAGTCATTCAATGTGATGCCTCATCACGTTGCAGCCCTTAAGTGCCTCTTTTGGGCTCTTCTTTTGCATCTGCTTATTTATATATCTATTTTGTATGTACAATGTCACACTATGGTATAAACTTTTGATTATTATTCATGAATTTAATACTGACATGCACACATGCATACATTATGTGAAGAGATCTTGACATCACTTGACATTGTGTACGGACCATAGAGCTTTATCAGAAACAGTCCAGTCCGTAGAGATTGGGGATATATATATATATATATATATATATATATATATATATATTAGTATATGTAGTGGCAAATATGTGGTTTTTAAAGAGGCTAAAAGAAATCACGATGGGGAGTCCTGCGGATAGCTTTAGAGATACAGGTTTTCTTCTTCTTTTTTCTCCATTTGAATGTTACTAATTTCATTGATCTGTTTACACTTTTCTCAAAATTATTTCTCTAATATAGCGTTTTGAAACGATTTTCATACAACTGAAGTTATAAGGTCAACTTTGTAGCTCTTGAAATTGCTAAAGTGTTAGAATATTTGTTAATTAATTTTTTGTACTAAGATGTGTATATTATAAGAAGAGATGACTCCAATTATATTATAAATAAATCAAATTAAGTTTTGTAACGGTGCGTAGACATTTGAAGTGGGCGATGCATGTTTGAGTATGTGAAAAAGGTGTTGAGAAAAAAACTTTTAATACTTTTCAAGAAAAGTAAATTTGGTGGAGGAAGTTAGTACTGTTTAGTTATGTGTAACGCTTAGAACTGACGAAAACATAACTTACTATAAAAGGAAAGCTCATCATACCATTCAAAACCCAGACATTGTCGGGAACATGCAAACCCTCAGGTTTTGGGGAATACCAAACTTCCAGCATATATACCCTCTTGTCCAAATCCAACTATGGTCACATACACACACATGTACGTGTTGCGCGTATCTGTGTTTTTTTTTTTTTTTTTGCGTATCTGTGTTATTTCAAAAGATTTTAATATCATCGTTGATCCTTCTATAGTTTTGTATGACTTATATGCCCGTACGTGTTGACCTTTTCAAACCAAAAACAAAATAATAAATAGAAAAAGATCTAAGCGATCGAGTAATTATGACATGTTTACAGTTTTTGCACTCATGAAGCTGAAATATGCTTTGGGACTTGTTTTTAAATAATGATTTGTTACCCTCAGTGCAATGATTCACTCAGTATATGTTTTTGTACAATTAGTCATGATCACACGCAAACGCAGTTTTCTATTCAAACCAATTCAGATTTGAAAAATATTAATAAATTACCATACAAAAGTCAAAAAAAATATATATATAACTACCCAAAATTGCTCTGAACGTCGAGAAAACTTTTGTTCATCGTCGTTCGGACTTGGAGTTTGAAGAAACTATAATTATTAGCCCCTCCTTTCGTATTACCAAACAATAGAAGCTTTGACTGATTTCATATATTTCGATGTTTTCATTTGTATTAGATTTTTTTTAGTCAAAAATAAAAATAAATTATTAGCCCCTCCTTACAAACAATAGAAGCTTTGACTGATTTTATATATTTCGATTTTTAAATTTGTGTTAGATAAAAATCACTATTTTCTTCAATAAACTGACTACATTCTATTAGTGTTTTAATTTAAAATCATTTACAAATTCGAATGTAAACACGAAAAGCAGACATAACAATTAACTTTACTTCTGTTTTGGATTTGTGACTTTGAGTTGATATATTTTTAACAAAAATGATTAAATACAAATTTTTTCTTAGTGTGAAAACAGAAAATTCATATACATGTAAAAGCTAAATCTAATATAGTTGCAAAAGCTCATAATCCATTAATGAATGATACATAGGAAGATTCATACTGTTTTAAGTGTCTACATAGAAAGAAAAAAAAAAGAAGAAGAAGATTAAAACGCTAAGTACACGAGGAACTATAATAACCAAATGAAACATTTCTTTTAATATGTTCCACGAAACTATCTATTTTGAATCTTAATAGATAGGTTAGGACAATATCCAATTTGCTTGAGGAAATGATCAAAATCAACACATAGCACTATCTTTGAAGTTCGAATATAAAGCTTTGAGAACAATGATTCGTTCGAAGGTATTGATATAATTATTTCATTTATGTATTTATATGCATGCCTTTGTATAGAAATTCAACCTGAAGTAGATAGCTGGTTTGATTTCAACTCGATTCGACCTATACGTCCCACTAGCTACCGTATTAGCTATATATGAAACATATGAACTGAACATGTAGATTAAAAAAAAAACTTAAAAAACCCCCCCCTCCAAAAAATGAACCATGTTTTCGACTAAAGGAATAATTAGTCCTTTTATAAAGTTTAATTCTTTGGATCTTTTCACACAAATTAACAAGATAATGTAATATATCTATCTAATTATGTTGTTATTATTGAAAATTGTGCAATTATGGTCATATATGGTCTGCACCAAGAAATAGACAATAAATTTGCAAAAAAATCAAGAAAACATCATCTTCACAACAAACAAACAAATAAACAAATAAAGTCTTTATTTGGCATCATAAATTTTATTAAAAATAGTAAAACCAAATTTAAACACATCAGTTTACATGAAAATGGAAGGACTAAAATATGTAGAAATTTTAAGACGAGGAGATAATCGATTGAGACAAAATTGTATCCATTTGTCATATATAAAACGGTAGCTTTATATTAAGCACATACATCTTATATAACATCTAACGCAAGCTTTTATAGCTTATATATACTATAGTATTATAATTAACCCATGACGTGGTACTAAATAGCAAGCTTACAGAAATTCATATAGATGAAACTAATTAACCTTAGAGAAACAGCATATCTTCTAGAATTGAGGACTTCAAATCCTGTATGGATAAAGTTCTACAGCTTAACCATCTAAGCGAAACCCAAACGGAGTTCTAGATCCAGATCTTGCCCTGACTCGTTGATCAGACCAATCTCAAGCTCCAAGCTGATGATTTCATCATTCCTCAAGAACTTGCAAGCATCTTGCTTGCTCAACCTTTTAGCATCTTCAGCCTCCACTAGAAGAGATGATTTATCAGTCTCACAAGCGTTTTCTGGTGTATGTTTTGACTTGGGGCTCAAGGAACGGACCAAACCTGCCCTATATCCTGGTGAGGACGGAGGAGAAAGGGTTGGAAATAGGGTTAGAGGAGAATAAGAAGGAGGAGGAGAGGTTGCCATGGAAGAGTAAGAGTAATTAGGGTTAGGGTAAGGAGGAGAAGGTGTTGAAGATGATGATGAAGACTGTTGTAATCTGAGCCTGGCTCTGTCTCTTCTGTGAACATTCATGTGGCCTCCAAGTGCTTGAGCCGATCTGAATTCCCTTTTGCAGAAGCTGCAAGTGTAGGACCTTGGTGGCCAGGAAAACCCTAGAAGATACTCATGATCCTGTTGGTAATTATCATAATCACCATAGCTCCATGGTGAAGTTCTTGCACGGCCGTAGAAGCTGTTCCTCAACTCTATGTTGTTTGATCTCTCCATATGTGAGCTCTTTCTTGTTGGCTATGGGAGATCACAACTTGTGAAGATAATTAATATAGTACTAGTAGTAATGATTTGTGGCACATCAGTTTATAAAAGCAAAGTGTTTGTAAGATCTGAAAAGATGAACTCACTTTTTTCCCCTGGGAAAAAATCTAAGATCTATGTCTGTCTGTCTCTTTGAGAGAGAGAAAGAGAGAGAGATAGAGATGAGGGAGAGCTCTTTGTGTATGTGATGATAGGGTTGGGGCTCTTTGGTGTTAAGACTGTGAAAGAGACTGATTCTTGGACGCATTATCAAAGCCCCATCTTAGATTTAATAAAATTAAAATTAAAAGAAAACGCCATATTTATTTTGGTGGGGAAACATGTGTTAAGCGAGCTTCTCCATGATTTGATTTTTGGAGATGACACAAGTTTATTAAGTACATCTAATTTAGATGTTACTTTCATTAAATATATCACACCTTTGAGTTTCGTGAAATCAACTCACAATTCGTCTTGAGATATAATTTATTTATTTTTATGCTAATAGTTTTTATTACTGTTATCTATAAATCACATTCGCAATTGGATAGAGTTTAAGAGTTTTTATGTGTGTGTGTGTGCAAATACTAAAGATAGCAAATTTGCAAGATGGATGATAAAGTTAATATAGAGAATTTTAACGACTACAGTTCCCCTATATCATTCTCAAACATTTTTGTCACAAATGAAAAAGAAAATCCACTACATAAAAATGATTTTCAAAAAGGTTAAAATGAAATAATATAAGGATATGGGGAAAAAAGAAGTAGAAATGAGTGTATTTAACTTTACGAAACACTAGCAAAAAAAAAAAAAAAAATCGAATTTATTGTAAGTTTGTAACCATGTAATCTTATAACCAAGCACTATAAATTTATATAAATTCCACAATGGCTAATACATCAAGTTATCGTTTTGTAGTATGGTATCGAAATCAAAACCTGATGAAATCACATATTATCAAACTTCTGTAACATTATAGTTACTATTTGCAACATATATGACATTTCACAGAATCACAGCAGTAGATTAGATATCATGAGAAAACACTGTTCTTAATCATAATTCTCTCTAAAAGTAGCAACTTATATTATTATTTTTAAAGGAGTGATGGGTGAATATATATGTGAGAGACGGGAGAGGGTATAAAAATGGAAAACCTCGGCGAGCAAAAGGACATTATATCAAAAGCTTTATACCAAAAATAGAAAAGTGGATGTTCCTTTCTCCCATTTTCTATTTGTTTATTGATTTATAATTTTCAAACATTTATCATCTATAATTTTTAATCCTTGCTATAAAGCTTTCCTCGTGAGCCATATCTTGACATTTGTTTGTTCTCAAATCTAAGAAAACGACGCACATTATTATTAGACTTAGGTCTTTAGATTTTGCCTTTCCATACATTGTCCCTTTCCTTTGTTTTATATAGTTAATAAAACCACCATGAGTTCTGGACCAATTCCTTTCAACATGTGTTGTGTTTGCTCAAATTGTGACCCCTTACTTTGACATTGATTTCATCGTTAGTTATGGTACGTATTGATGTTTAATTTTCATTTCTTCAGTCGTTTGATTAATATATATCTGGAACATTCCATTGTAGGATACATATACAGACTAATCTTGTGAAATAAGAGTTATATATTACAACACTTCAGATAAAATTGATTAATCTTGTGTTTGAACTCTTTAGATAAAATGGATTAGCAAGTGAGAGATTGTTTAAAGTCCACGCGATGCAAATACTTTGGAGGAACCGTACAATTTACCAAGCGCAACATTCACCAACGAGGAAAGTCTCATTTAATACACATCCAACTGCTACATATACATCCACCCAATATGAACACAGTTCACAATTGTCGAAACACGATAAATTATCTAACCATATCGCTCCTTTTTTTCATTCCTCTCGTTGAATTCCAACTTTTGTTACATGTTATAACAGTTCACCGATTGAAATATATATATATATATATATATATATATAATTTTCTTAAATCTTATTTTGTCTACAAAATCTGCTTACCCAAGACAAAATATATATTTTACCATATAAATTGAATTTTTTTATATAAATCTGACCTCCTAGGAAAAGTGCCTTGATTAGTTATTCCGGTCAGGAAGAGTATCAAAAATAAATTAATATAACATACACATACAGAATGATTAGACTCAAAGTATACCGGAATTAACCAATGGATTTCTTAAGGTTCTCTGACTTGAAATTAAATTACTGTTCTTTTTTGTACTTATTACATATCGTTTATGTCAAGATCCTTAAATTTATGAAGTTACAGCCACGCAAATATAATATAGTTCTTTAAGCTTCTACACAATGTCCCTCAATTCATTGTTCTATATCAAAGTAATTCACATGTGTAACCTGTTTGCATGTACACATGCCACATCTAGTGGGACGGATTAAGGCTGTTTGACACATTCACACATATACTTAGTTGTGATATTTTGATGTAGACGCTAAATTAGTGTTGTACGACGCTTTTCTATTTTATAAACACATATTTTTGTAAAAGATTTGCATGATTCTTTCTACATCGTCTAGTTAATAAGACATGTCACACCACCAATTTTTTAAAATACTTAAGCAATAAGAAAAAAGTTCACCGTACATTTCCAATATTTTTCGGTTCACTATCATTTATTTTCATCATCTAAACTTTATATAAACCTGAAATAATCTAGTTACCTGGTGAATGAAGTGAAAAAGATGGGAAATTTTAGGACAGAGAGAGTGGAATTAGACAAAAGATTCTGCCAAAATTAGAAGATGATATATATCTCTCATCATCGATATGACATATCCAACGGCTGAAAGGGAAGGTCTAAAAGTCTAGTGGCCTCTCTTTTTTTGTTATTGAAATTTCTCTTTTATTTACCATTTGTGAATAAAGGGCCTCGATTTACTTATAGCTTCCTTGATCGAAGTTGCAGAGTTTACTCGCAGTAGTTCAAACACTTTATTGTTTATTGCACTAGCCCCTTCCCTACGTGTTTTTGCATCATCACTAATTTTCTAAAATAACCTACTTTTAAAACTTTATTATAGAACTCATTATTGTTTAATTTCTTCAAAATTAAAAACAAAAAAAAAATGTGAAACTTTCTTTTATGAACCGAGAAGGTTTTGTTTTTATTATTTTCCACATATAGATCATAGTAAAACTTGTGATTGGCTTGTCACACATATCACGTCAAGATTTTTTTATTCGCAAAATAGTTTTTTTTGTTCCTTTCTTTGTATTTCTTTTTAGGTATGGTTGAAAACTAAAGACGTCAAACGGAACTATATATTATATACAGATTAGAAAGGTCGCACAAACATACAATGGTCGAAGTAGAACCGAATAGATGTCTCAATTTGGTTCAGTACCAATAATAATAAAAAAAGAACCGAATACCAAGGTTTTATATTTTATATCCTAAAAATACTAATTAAAATCAAATCTATAAATTAACAGAATTTTTATATTTTCTTTAAAGTTGAATGTAGAATTTAAAAGAAAAAAACAGACTATTGGTGTGATTGTCGGTCGCTTTTAAATTAATTTGACAATATTTGTCTTCTAAGTAAAGTTGAAATGAACAACATCTGATTGTAAAATGAGATACTAGGAGTTGTCTCAACAATGCAGATTGTGTATTTTCTTTGTATGTTTCCAATTTGAGCCATTAGCACTAAAACTATTTCCAATAATTTTCACTATTTTTTTCTATAATAGAGATGAGTTTTACTCCACTGGTCTTCTATAAAATAGATATTGCTATTTTTTTCTTTATTTATAGAGAAATATTTGTAAAAAAAAAAAAAAATTCATCTATAAATAAAAGAAAAAGTAGCAATCTCTATTTTAGACATTTGCTAATGGTTTTCTCTATTTTTTTCTCTATAATAAAGGAACTCTATAGTAAATGGAACCTGCTATCAGCATTGTTATTATTATATTTTTTTTTGCAAGATTGGTTTGCTACTTGCCTACTCACATATGTTAGCTTTTTCTCTCTTTTCTACTTGTGCTGTGTAATTAGTCTAGAAAATTTGTGATATTATGAGGAAATTATTAGCATTCGTGTAGTGTAGAGATTGAGAGGTATGATTCATCGGAAACAATGATATCCCATGATTTCCAATTGATTCAATAAGTTAAAAAAATATTATGCAAAAAAAAAAAATAGTTTTCCACGAGTTTAATATTTTAGTAACTCTATAAAGCAAGAATCATACAATGTTTGATGAGATTATCGTATTAGTATATATGCATATCAGAACTTCTAATCTTGATTTATTTTTTTTAAAAAAAATCCGAAATTAATTAACAGAAAAATCATGCAATAATAGTTTGTATTAAATATAATTGTAAATAAGAGTTTTTAAATGGGTTTAATTAACCAACATCTTTGTTTAATGGGCTAAGCGATTGTCACCAAATGGGCTGGACTTGTCATTTACACAAGCCGAGTTTTGTGAAAAGGTTGTCCTCTGGTGGAACGTCTCTCCCTACCTTTTACCTACCGATTTGATTTCATCTCATTGAGTTTTCAATTCCTCTACCAACCAAACCAGTAAACAAAATCCAAAGCCATATCTGAATATCAAATCCGTAAATCAAGATTTTAGTATCAAATCTTTCAATTCAATACATCAAGCCAGATTCAAAATTAGAATCAAGATTTCACAGATCTTTTATTAACAAATCAATAAAACATTATCATTATACCATTCCAATGAACATAGTATAATAAAAAAAAAAGTATAAGCAAATCATAAACTCGAAGAACCATCAGATTAAAGAAGATCTCAAACATATATAGTCATGGCTTAGAATTTAAAGCATCGGGGAGATAAGATTGGGGAGCAAGCTCTTTAGCTTGCACAGAGAATCACAGAGGAAAGAGACTTTAAAAAAGACTTAAAAAGCTTTTGACCACACTGTGATTTCTCTCTGCAAGCGAAGGTGCTTAGTCACCAACAGAGGAGGTGCAAGTTTTATTGTGGAAGAGTTTAAGATCTAAAGAAGAGGATAAAGTTGGTTTGTGATATATATAGGGGAACATAACATTAGGGTTTTCGGCTGAGATTACGATGAGACCCGCCGCTTTAAAGTTTTTTTGTTGACTTTTTTCTTTTGTTCGGTCTCCAAATATTCAGCTATAATTAATATTAGGGTTTCTTTTATTTACTTGTGATTCTAGAGAATCTGAGGCATAGAATTTCAGATAAATTAATAAATTGTATAAATTAACAAGTTTAACCTTACAATTAATTTATTATTTTATTTGTTGTGTTAGTTTAATAGGGTTGTATTTATAATTTTATTATAAAAATTATCTTGGAAACTGATAAATAATAAGTAATCTAAAACAAAAATATCTCTCCGGAACGACAAGTAATTAAAACCGGAGGAAGTAAAATTTTATTCCTTATTATAATTCATAATTTAGTACTTGTAATTTTTTTTTTTTGTATATTAAGCAATGTTTTCACGACCGGACCGGAAGGCGAACCGGACTACCTTCTGGGTCACCGGGTCATCGGTTCAACCAGGTTCGACCGTGGGTCAATTGATTATGCTATGTTTCCAAAACTGTTTTTCCTCTTGCATCATTTGATTGAATCACATAGGACTAAGCTATATCATTTTTTCCTCTGACTAATCGGTTTGCAGCTGCTATTTCTTCATAGTCTTCTTCAGTTTCCATTACTTGTAAAATACACAACTACACAAGAAGAAGAAAAAAAATTCAGAGTTCAAACATAATACTATAACAGATTCTTAAAAGATGCACAACACATGAGGATCAGTTATTTATAATACAATTATATGACATAATCGATTGCTATATATGCAAACACGATAATGAATTGATGATTAACTATGATAGTTTAAAAAACAGAGCCACGATAAAAAAACAGAGCCACGATCATGAAAAAAAGTATTATGTTAATGTCCTAAATCAAGTGATGATGGAGATCAAAGACATAAAAAATTCAAAATAAAAGAAAAATCGAAAACCAACTGTTCGCTAAGCACTACGAGAGATGAGGACTGCGAGAGAAGATGAAGCAAGCGACGAGAGGTTCTCAAAACTAAACCCTATATTTGGTCTTAAAAATCAAAGATTCAAAATCTGAAAAGATTTTTTTTGAACCGCAACCCGGCCGGTCCGGTCTGAGCCACCAGGTCGTGGGTTTATAGCGGTTTTTTCTGGGTTTTACCGTTTTTAAGATTTCCGGTTATTAGTAGTGGACCCAAACCGGAGAACTGTCCGGGTCGCGGGTCAACCGGTCGGGCCGGCCGGTCCGGTCGGTCGTGAAAACATTGATATTAAGGATGCTTGGGCAACGATTTATACTTAACCACTTGTAATATACTCCATCCGTTTTTAGGTACTTATCGTTGTAGGCATAATTTTTGGTTTCATTTTAGTTATCATTTTTAGTTTCTAATGTGATTTTTGGTACAAAATTATCTCATTTATCCTTTATTAAATGAAGAAAAATTTAACTATTTTAGAATTCTAATAGTTAAACAAATGTATAATAGAATATTTATCTATTTTCTTAATTTGTGTGATAACTTTTAGCATGCCAAAAAAAACAACCAGAAGTACGTCATTTTGAAAAGTAAAAATAAAAATATCCGTATGCCTCTATGCCTAGGTTACGCATTCGTAAAATATCACATAAACCAAAAGCTTTGGATGTGGATGATATAAAACAATAAATTCATTTTAAATCCCGTATTGATGAAGCCATGAAGGCTTTATTGGTTAAAATCTATATATACATTTTTGAAGTACATTTGGTAATCTACCCTTTTAGTTATACCAAATTACAAAGTTAATCTCTATAAAATTTCTTAAAATAGTGATTACTAAAATATGTAAAATCGAATAATCCATTAAAATCGAATAATATTCCTATTTCCTAATACTTCAAATATAGATTTAATCGTTTAATGCTATCATAATAATTATGTTAATCCAATATTCATTTCTGATTCTTAGGGTACCAAAAATCAATATATAAAACTAAATGGAAAGTAAATTTAAAATTTAACATAGAAAACTAATAAATGGTATATTCCATACATATACCTTAAATCCTTCACGTTTTAAATGATTTTTTGCTTGCTCACCAATTTGGTTTTAATTTCATATCACACCTAATTCATTTTCAAAACACTATAAATAATTCCTCACTAGCTTAACGAGAATGCACCAAACATACTTACAACCAGCAAAGAAACCTTACAGTAATCTATGGAAACTGTTTTGTGTTTTCTTTATTTTTTATCTCTTGCTTTTGATGTTGTTTAATATTCATTGTAAGTAAGTTTTGTGTTTTCTTTATTTTTTTTGTTGTTTTTTCTATTGTTTAATATTCGTTGTAAGTAAGCCACTCTCATCTTTAAGAGATGAATATGTGTTCTATCATGATGTATATACTTTTGCTTATTATATCAATAGAATTAAGTTTTCTGTTTCGTTTTTCTTTCAGCAGTACATCTTATTTTGTTCGCTTTATAATCTACCAATTATTATAACAACCAAACATACTAACCATAACATACTAACCAAAAAATTTAATATTTTATTTGCCTTTTCACTAAGTTTTAAGGTTGTCTATTGTTTGAAAAGGAATTGTCCTTATATAAACCACAAAATATGCATACTCTTTTTAATACCGTATCATTATTTTCTATTTAATTATTTACACAACAAGAATTTTCATAATTAATATTAATATATTAAGATTAAAACAACACAAAATCTGCATCTATACCGATAATGATTTTTAAAAATAAATTTAGAATATATAATTGATTTTCTTTAGTTTAGGATAAGAAAAAATAGTCATATGATAGTAAAAATTCCGAATTAAAATAAAGATTGGAACTAAATATACCAAGTTACCAACCAATCTAAATCACAAGTAATATATATTTCGTTTGGAATATTACTCTTTCTCTCTCTCTTTCACAAATTATTTTGATTAGCATAATATCACAATCATATTAATTATTATTTATTAATTATAACTACATCCATTCTTAAATAATTTTTACTGTAAAATATCACTAAAGTGAAAACAAAACTTGGTTGAACTGATCATAATCAACATTAGCCCATTCTTAGTATTGGCTTTAGTTCCATATACGATGATTCAAATAGATTTGTTTGTATCTTTTTTATATATTCAATTACATGTGTACCACGGGTTTAATCTAGAAAACACTAAAAACTATAAGAAACTAAATCATTATGTATATAAATAAAAGATTATTTTATAATGTACCACATGTTCAAATTACTAAATTACATATGTACCACATGTTAAATCTAAAAACACTAATAACTGGAAACATTTATTACATATATATAATAAATTAAATTCATGGTGTACTACAGTTTAAATTACTAAATTACACATATTATAGGTCAATTTTTTTTTAGAAAAATCTAAATCAAATTTTTAATTTTAATAAAAAAACTAAAAAATATAAAAATTAAATTAAATTATATATAAAATATTATTCCGCGGTATATCGCGGGTTAAATCCTAGTTCCATTTAATTCACAAAACGGGGGTATTTAACATGAGGATAGACTTCATGTTAGTGAAATTAGAATGTAGATCATTTTTTTATAGAATTTAACAATATTTTTGGAATTCTCCTATATTGATTAGATGCCAAAAAAAATAAAAATATATACATATATCTTGTTTGCCAAACATTCTTCTTCTCTAAACAAGTTTAGGAGCTTGAGATTAGAAAAAAAGATCAACGAAGTAGGAAGCAGTTCTAAAACTACACTTCCCCGAAACTACTCATGAAGCCACCTTTACCCAAAAAAAACTTTGAAGCAACTAAGCTTCTCATCCGTAGATATTGACCAAAAAATACTAATTTATTTCGAAAACGTTTACTCCAAGTTCTTAATAGATATTTCTTGTAAACAAAGTGGACCGATGTTATGCTCAAGCTCTTACAGTCTATCAAATTGACCATGCCTAACCTTTTGTTTTTCTTTTATGATCGGTTTAAACAAATTTAAAATTGGGTCTATGAAGAAATATGCATTTTTTTCGTATAACACTATATACAACAAGTCAACATTCAAGATCTCTCCACAAGATAATATTCAACAAAATTCAACAAATGAGAAAGAAAAAAAAAATCTTTATTATTTTCAAACATTTTCCTCTATATAAATTCGACAATCGCGCACCACAAACTCTTCACACAACTATAAATTCAGCTTCTATTTTTCTCAAGAGTAAAACAATTAAAACAAGAAAAAGCTCCATTTTATTCATTCATTTATTTATTCCATTTTACTTCTATAGAAGTAATATGCAAAAATCTATTGCATTGATACTCTCGTTAAACTTTCTTCTACTAATGGTGTTACACGTTCCGACAAACGAAGCTTTTAGGCTTTTACCAAAAGAGCGTCTTGGCAATTTACAGTTTCTACAAAGAGGTGAAGTCACTCCTTCCAATCCTTCTAGCTGCACAAATATCCCCGGCGGCCACGGTCCGCCATGCCCTGTCCAAGAAGAACGTCATTTTGCTGGTCGCGCCTCAGTGCTACGACAATGACGAGGATTTACCCACATCACACAACCATGCTCACGGTCACATCTCCTCGTAATTTAGTGATTATGTGACGACGTAAATATAGACTAATGTCAGTAAACCCAACTCCCACGCCCTCTCCCCTATTTTTTTTTACTTTGTTATTTTATTTATTGAATATTCATTTTTTTTAATCTTTGAATTGTAAGTACAAATGTTAATTTGATTGTGGTTAGATTGGAAGAATAATAGAAATTTTACATTCTTTTTATTAACTTTTAGAATCTTACAATTTATTGTGTAAAATCAATGGAAGAATAATGTCATGTCTATATTTATTTCTTAATGTTAATGAAGATGGAATCGTGATTATCCCTAACAAAAAAGGATGGAATCTTTTAAAAAGTGAGAAATTTATATATGATGAGTAAATTTCGGTTTAGCTCAGCAGTCAACACTAACGCATCTTTGTACTTTGGTTCCCAAGTAATAGTAGATGACACGCACTTATATATACTTTTCATGTTTCACTCATACATAGTTTAAGCTCTAGTGGCCTTCGATTTAGCTATATTTCGTCCTAGCTTAATTGAAAACGGATATATGGGGATGGCCGGATGGGTTATCCCGCCCTATATATTCAAAGTTAAAAACATATTTTAATTAAACAAGAGATATAAACGTTATAATTAAAGTGATTTTCGACTTAGACAAGTTATATCATGTATTAAAACTTTTAATTTCTCCATGTAAGAGATCGAAGAGCAGAAGCTATAACAAGCTCGAAATCTCCAGGATACGCATCCTGTTTTACATGTCAAATCCCAAAGACACACATCTGTGAGTTATCCGACTCTATCTTTAAATATTTATTCTCTGATTCTTTCTTCTTTTGTCAGCAAACTTTCATTAATTAACTCCAAGATGGATAACATACATACATAAGAGATACTTCGTTCAAAAAAAAAAAAAAACATACATGAGAGATACAAGGTGAAAACGGAGCACAACAAACTAAAGCTCAATCATAAACCTAATAGTCTAATACAAAATACAGTCAAGCACAAATAGGTTTAGAAAGGGATACGTATTGGAAACTATTCAACCAAAATAATTCAACTGAAATTTTATAAAAATTCTTGAAAACTATTGCTTCACGGTTCACGAACACGTAAAAGCAAAAGGACACAACACACGTGTTCGTGGAGAACTCAAAATAGAAAACGTTCTTCATATTTGCATTGACATGTATATTTTTCTTACTTTTTCTAACTCAGGAAGGGTTCAAATGTCTCTGGTTTTGGGTTCTAATTTCTAAAGTTAGAGTATCCCTTACAAATGTCAAATAATCAAAGATGCAAATTTTTTAAAAATTTAAATTTTGATACACTTGATTGATCTATTAAACGGTAAAAAAGCTCGAAGTTGTATGTGTGATGTGTCAGTCAATTTTGAGATATCTGAGATAAAAAAGTAAGAACTTAGATCTAATATTTCTTTCACGAATTTTAATGCTTTTAAAAAGTTCATAACGTGGCGCTAATTATATTTATTTATTTATTTTTTTTTTCCAGCCACACAACAGAATTAGCTCAAACGGGCCAATTAGAAGGAAAATTATTCACATAGGTAATTGGAAACGACTCCACTCTAGCTCTATGCGCCAGCTTGTCAACTCTACCATTTTGTGATCTGGGTATCTGAACTACAGAAAATGAGAGAAACTCCTCCTTATCTTCTTCAATCGCATCCAGATATGTCTTGAAAGCAGGCCACTCGGAGGGTGAAGACACCAATCATACATCTCATTGCCCAGATAAGGGCTTCCACTTCTGCATGGAGAGGTGACAAGCTACGACGGGAATTTGATGCACCCATAGTGGAAGATTCTCCATCAGGAGAAATGCAATACCATCCTCTACTCATAAACTAGTCAGATACCTTCTATGAGCCATCTACATAGCATCGATAGCTAGATCCATATTCGCGAACCACATTACTGGTAGGAGGCCTAGATTTAGATAGAGATCGAGGATCGCTCTGAGAGACAGTTCCTGGGGATTCTTCCTGAGCTGAAGAACAGAGCTTTGATTCATCTTCTCTATCTGTAAAATTGCGCTAATTATAATATATAGAGGATACGATGAACATAAATTGCATCGACGTAATTTTTAACTAGGAAAAACTTATACCACATATGAATTAAAAAAAAAAAAAAAACAGGGGAAATAAAATAGAATTATTAAGGAAATATACTATATAAAATATAAAAAGGTTCCAAAGGGTTTGTAATAATAAGGCCAATAAAACAAATTATTTAGATGATCAGGCCTGGAATGGGCTCGTTTGAAAGGGGATATAAAAACGCAACGTATTTGGTTGGAGGCAAACGTTTGTCGTTTAGTTGGTTTTTCAATTGTGACCGTTGGATAACAAATGATATTATACGTGGCGTGATCTTAGCCGATCGAGTAACCGTAAGGCACAAGAGAGAAAAAAAAAACAAATTCAGTTAGGGATCTCAAATTTTCCTACAAGTTCGATTAAGAAAGAGCTTGAGGTACGCTCCCGCTTTAAGAGAACCCAAACTGAGTCTCTCTAAAGTCTCTCACGCACTCTCTCAAGCTCCGTTAAAATGGCGATGAAACTAAAGTCTCTCATATCTTCCTCTCTCTATTCGTATGACTCTTTCTTCTTTCTTCTTTCTTCTTTCTTCTTTCTTCTTTCTTTGTTTGTATCTGTCATCTGTCATCTATGTAGCTTTCCTTTAACTGACTCTCTTCTCGTTTCTTTATTTTGGTTTGACCGATCTTAGCGGTGAAGGAGGAATCCAGAGTCAGCTCGTTGAAGACGATGCTCTGTTTGAAGCGACTCCAAAGTGTAAGTTTTAGAAGCTTCGCGAATCACTTCTGATAGTATATGTGTGGGAATCACTTCAATCGCTTTAGTTTTTGCCCAATCTTGTTCGTCTAGGGTTTTTGAAATTGGATCTTGAATGTTTTGGCTATGATCTGTAGATTGTACTCTAAACCTCTGTTAGATTCTCGAAATTTTAAGTACGATTGTAGTCTGCGTTTGCGTTTGCATTTGTGATGTTGTTATTCTACACGGTCGTCTCTCTTCTGTTTTACACAATTTGCTTGTGTTAAATTACGATTGCATTCTGCGTTTGCGTTTGTTGGATTGAGAATTTGGGTCTGGAATCATGACTCTAATATGTTGGATATGTTGTAAAACACTTAGTGGACTCTACTCAACCGGCCCACTGTTATTCCTATAGTCATGGTCCATTGTACTTAGGCCCATTGGCCATGTCCTAAAGCCCATGAGGCCTTGTATTAAACCTAGGTCGGTCCTATGTATTCCCTAGTCGAAACCTATATATATGTAACCTCTTGAGACTTCATTCAATAATAAGAACAAGAGATTTCCCTAAACATCTTGTTTCATAACACGTTATCAGCACGATAGACTCAAAAACACTAAAAACCCTAAGCAGCCGCCGATCTCTCTCTAACCCTAAACCCTAAAAGCTGCCGCCGATCATCCCTCTTCCTAAAACCCTAAAACCGACCTTGTCCCTTTGTTCTTACTTCCATCCGTGACTCAAATCCTCTTCTGTTCGAAGATCCCCTTGTTCACGAGCATCCCTTAGCTCGTGATCAAGTTTCTATCGATAACTTGATCGAGGTTAACTGTTCGCGGTTCGGGGGTGAGCACATACGCGAGGCGGAACAAGGAGAGGAGCGAAATACGTTCGCGGATCTGATCGAGAGCGGTTCCAGAAGGTGATCGAGAGCGGTTCCAGAAGGTGATCGAGAGCGGTTCCAGAAGGTGATCGAGAGCGGTTCCAGAAGGTGATCGACAGCGGTTCGAGAAGGTGATCGATAGCGGTTCGAGAAGGTGATCGATAGCGGTTCACGAAGGCGATCGATAGCGGTTCACGAAGGCGATCGATAGCGGTACGCGGACACGATCGATAGCGGTACGCGGACACGATCGATAGCGGTACGCGGACACGATCGATAGCGGTACACGGACACGATCGATAGCGGTACGAGATACGATCGATAGCGGTACGAGATACGATCGATAGCGGTACGCGGACACGATCGATAGCGGTACACGGACACGATCGATAGCGGTACGGGATACGATCGATAGCGGTACGAGGATACGGTCGATAGCGGTACGAGGATCTGTCCGAGAGCAGTACACAGCAGTACGAGTATCTGTCCGAAAGTTCACGAGGAGCTGATCGAGTGGAATACCGAGGTCTTTAGCTCCCGGTCCAAACCATCCAGAACCCTAAGGTGCTAAGGTAAACAAAGTTCGAACCTCCTCAAAACCTTATGATCGAACATTGAACTTAAAACTACAGAATCCTAAAACATCCAAGTACACAATCTAACAAAGTTTATTTTCCTAAATCCTAAGACTTAAAATCGGATTGTTAGGAATGTTAGATTGATTGACAATTGCACCATATTAATTCAAGCTTAAAATCCGAACTTGCTTGATTGTTTGTGTTGCATAAGAACCTAGAAATAAAAATTGTTAGGATCATAAGTTAGGAGTTGATCTAACTGTTCTAGGTGATTTAAAACTGGATTGTTCATGCATCATAAATAAAATCGGACCATGTTAGGCTGCTAGAAAAATCGGCTGCATGTATTAGCCTTGTTCTAGAATTGAATCCGATCAAGAGTAGTTTTGTTAAACTTCCTTATTTGTTAAAGCATGAAACTGGAATTAAAACATATTTGACATAAACATCTAAATAGGAAAATCCATCTAGCTTTGTTGCATGCATTTTGTTGTCTTGCATGCATAAGAATTAAACCACGAAAATATACATAAGGCATGGCATGTTTGGTCTTAAATACCACATAGCCTAAGGCATGGTAACGGTCTCAAATACCGCATGACCTGAATATTTGTTGCATGGTTCGATCTTAAAATCGCATGCTAACTTTCGGTTGTCTATCTTTATGCAGATGGCAAACCTCAAGAGTCTTGACTACCCAATCCTGCAAGCTTCAGGAAAGAACTACTTGCAATGGGCAAATGACACCGAGATCAACCTTGAATCAAACGGTCTGGACGATTGCATTAGCAATGCAGTCGAGTGCACTAACAAGAAAAAGAGTAAGTGCCTCCAGCACCTACATCATCACATTGCCGACTCTCTCAAGAGCCAGTACCTCTTTATAAGAGACCCTCTAACCCTTTGGACACAGCTTAAAAGCCGTTATGGGCACCAAAGGACGGTGCTCCTTCCAAAGGCAGAGTTTGACTGGAAAAACCTAAGGATCCAGGATTACAAATCCGTGGAAGAGTATAACTCTGAGCTTTTTAGGATTGTCTCAATCCTTAGGTTGTGTGGGAGAGAGGTGACTGAGCAGGAACTGATTGAGAAGACATTGTCTACCTTCAGTCTCCATAACAGAGTTCTTCAGCAACAATACCGTAATGAAAGGTTTGCTGACTATGGGGAACTCATTGAAGCATTGCTGATCGCTGAACAGAATGATGAGCTGCTGATGATGAACAATGCTATGAGACCTCCTGGTACAACCCCATTACCGGAGGCTAATAAGGTTGAGTTGGGAAAGAAAGCTGCAGTAGGGCCTAAAGAGCCCAAGGAACCTACCGAGACCAACTACGTCCACAGAGTAAGACACTACGGCCAAGCTAGTCGCGGTCGTGGTGGCAGAGGACGGGGTGGTCGAGGAGGTCAGGCTGGTCGAGGAGGCCGCGGACGTGGTGGTTTAGGCCGTGGGTCTTTTAAACCACACACCAAGGCCAAATCGACCTGCCACCGATGTGGTATGACAAACCACTGGTACAAGAACTGCAGAACTCCCAAACATCTCGTTGATGCATACCAAGAAGTTCTAAAGAAGAAGAATCCAGAAGCTAACTATGTGCACCTCGATGATGAAGGAGACTTCGATCATGAGAAGGATGACTTACTAGATTATGAGACTTCCGATTGCCTTAAGAATGGTGTTTGAATTTCGTTTTTATTTGGTTTAAATTCTATGCTTTTATGATTTAATTTCATGTATTGGATTATTTTCTTTGATTTAAATGCAATGATTTTATTTTATAAAATTTGTCTTGTTAAAACACAAAATAATTGTCCTCTTTATAGAAATGGCCGAGGACATGAGTGAACTAGTGGTGGACAGTGGATCCAGCCACACTATACTAAGAGACAAAAGATATTTTATCAATCTTATAATGAAAAGTGCAAATGTTAGTACAATTGCGGGTACAGTCTCTTTGATAGAAGGCTATGGCCAGGCTCACATTTTGTTGCCTAAGGGTACACATATTGAAATAAGTGATGCCTTATACTCACCCAGCTCTAAGAGAAACTTATTGAGCTTTAAAGATATAAGAATAAATGGTTTTCATGTTGAAACCAAGGGTGAAGGAAATAAAGAGTTCCTATATATTACAGAAATTGTAGAAGGACAAAAGAAGGTCTTAGAGACTATACCTGCACTAGCCACTGGTTTATACCATGCTAGGATAAATATGATAGAAGCTAACTTAGCAAAGCACAAAATGTTCAATGAACAATTCACTCTATGGCATGACCGGCTTGGCCACCCGGGTTCGAACATGATGCGTAAATTAATAAAGAGTTCGAATGGGCACAATCTTACAGAAAGAAAAGTTTTCCCTAAAAATCTCACTTGTGTTGCATGTGCACAAGGGAAACTTATAATAAGACCCTCACCAGTAAAAGTCACAAAAGAGACTTTAAACTTTCTGGAAAGGATACAAGGTGACATATGTGGACCAATACACCCACCATGTGGGACGTTTAGATATTTCATGGTGATGATAGATGCATCGACCAGATGGTCTCACGTATGCTTGTTGTCTACAAGAAACCTAGCATTTGCTAGACTCTTAGCTCAAATCATTAGATTAAGAGCACACTTTCCAGACTTTCCACTTAAGACTATACGTCTAGATAATGCTGGTGAGTTTACATCCCAAGCGTTTAATGATTACTGTATGTCCATGGGGTGAGTGTGGAACATCCTGTAGCACATGTCCATACACAAAACGGATTAGCTGAATCCTTCATTAAACGTATACAAATGATAGCTCGACCATTGTTAATGCGATCGAAGCTTCCCGTGTCCGCTTGGGGACACGCGGTCTTACATGCAGCAGAGCTCATACGCATCAGGCCATCTAGTGAACACAAATATTCACCATCCCAATTATTAACGGGTCAAGAGCCAGACTTGTCCCATCTTAAAACATTTGGTTGTGCCGTTTATACACCTATTGCTCCACCACAGAGAACTAAGATGGGACCTCAAAGGAGGATGGGAATATATGTTGGATATGAGTCTCCCACCATTATAAAGTATCTTGAGCCATTGACAGGAGATTTATTTAAGGCCAGATACGCGGACTGTAAATTCGTTGAGTCCGAATTTCCTACATTAGGTGGTGAGACCAGCAAACCGGTCAAGGAATTAACATGGAATCAAACATCCTTAAATTGGCAAGATCCTCGAACTCTAGCTTGTGATGCAGAGGTTCAAAAGTTAATTCATTTACAGCAGCTAGCTAATCAATTGCCAGATTCCTTTGCTGACCCAAAGAGAGTAACAAAATCGTACATACCGGCTTGCAATGCACCAGTACGTATTGATGTTCAGAAGGAACACAATAACCAAGTTGCTACAGAGTCTAAGCCACGTTTGAAACGAGGTAGACCACTAGGTTCCAAAGATAAGAACCCTCGGAAAAGAAAAGGTGCAATACAGACCGAGGTTCAGGGAATTACAGAACAAACAGACATTACCGCGGAAACCCCTAATGTACCAGGTGATGTTCAGGACGCTGAACCTCAAGAACCTGAAGAGATTGATAACAATGAGATATCAATCAATTATATAATGTCTGGAAAGCAATGGAACCGAAAAGATGTCGACATTGATGATATATTTGCATACAAGGTAGCACTTGAGATAAATGAGGATCTAGAACCCACATCTATATTAGAGTGCACTCAAAGTAAAGATTGGCTCAAATGGAAAGAAGCCATTGATGTGGAGTTAAACTCTTTAAAGAAGAGAAGTGTGTTTGGTCCAATCTTAAGGACAACACCTGAAATTAAACCAGTTGGACACAAGTGGGTCTTTGTAAGAAAGAGAAATGAAAAGAATGAAATTGTGAGATACAAAGCACGGCTTGTAGCACAAGGATTCTCTCAAAGACCTGGAATAGATTATGAGGAGACATACTCCCCTGTGATGGATGCAACGACTTTTAGATATCTAATAAGTCTGGCTGTAAGAGAAAAACTGGATTTGCGGTTAATGGATGTTGTAACTGCTTATTTGTATGGTCCACTGGATAATGAAATTTATATGAGATTACCAGAGGGTATAGAACACAAGAAGAGTGGTTCTCGAGACCAATACTGCATAAGGCTAGACAAATCGCTTTATGGGCTAAAACAAAGTGGTCGAATGTGGTATAACCGATTGAGTGACTACTTAGCTAAGGAAGGCTATAAGAATGATCCAATCAGTCCATGCATATTCATAAAAAAGTTTGCAAACAAAGGATTTGTGATAATAGCAGTATATGTGGATGATTTAAACATCCTTGGAACCTCTGGGGAAATCGCCCAAACTGTTGAATATCTCAAGAAAGAATTTGAGATGAAAGACCTAGGCAAGACAAGATTCTGTTTGGGATTACAGCTTGAGTACACAAATAATGGGATCCTTGTGCATCAAAAGGCATATACAGAAAAGGTACTCAAAAGGTTTAATATGGAGCAAGCTCACTCATTGACTAGCCCAATGGTTGTGAGAAGTACAGAAGTGGATAAAGATCCATTTGCTCCTAAGAAGGACAATGAAGAAATTCTTGGTCCTGAAGTGCCTTACCTCAGTGCTATAGGAGCGTTAATGTTCTTGGCTAGTCACACTAGGCCAGATATATGTTTTGCCGTGAACCTCCTTGCAAGATATAGTTCTTGTCCGACCAAAAGGCACTGGAATGGTATTAAGCATGTTCTGCGTTACCTGCAAGGAACGACAGACTTTGGTCTTTACTATACTAACTATAACAAAGATGGTTTAGTTGGTTTTGCTGATGCAGGTTATCTATCCGACCCACACAATGGTAAATCACAAACGGGTTATGTGTTTACACACGGTGGTACTGCGATCTCTTGGCGTTCCATGAAGCAGACTCTTGTGGCCACATCGTCAAACCACGCAGAGATCTTAGCCATCCATGAAGCCAGCCGTGAGTGTGTGTGGTTACGGTCCATGACTCAACATATCCGATCGGACAGTGCCATGGACGAGGACAAATCAGCAACAATCATTTATGAGGACAACACAGCCTGCATTGCACAACTCAAGGACGGTTACATTAAGGGAGATCGGACGAAGCACATACTGCCAAAGTTCTTCTTCACACATGAACTACAAAAGGCCGGAGAAGTTCAAGTGGTACAAGTTCAGTCATGCGACAACTCAGCCGATCTCTTCACCAAGGCACTACCGACAACAACATTCAGGAAGCTCACCCACCAGATTGGAATGCGAAGGCGTAAGGACTTAGAGTGATGTTTGGAACAGGGGGAGCAATGTGTGCTGTACTCTTTTTCCTTCACCAAGGTTTTGTCCCAATGGGTTTTCCTGGTAAGGTTTTAATGAGGCAGCATCCCCTAAGCACATTGCAGCGATCCCATCCAAGCATAGGCACGGTTGTATCGTCCAAGGGGGAGTGTTGTAAAACACTTAGTGGACTCTACTCAACCGGCCCACTGTTATTCCTATAGTCATGGTCCATTGTACTTAGGCCCATTGGCCATGTCCTAAAGCCCATGAGGCCTTGTATTAAACCTAGGTCGGTCCTATGTATTCCCTAGTCGAAACCTATATATATGTAACCTCTTGAGACTTCATTCAATAATAAGAACAAGAGATTTCCCTAAACATCTTGTTTCATAACAGGATATCAATCTTATACGTTTTTTTTTTTTTTTTTTTTTTGTCAAACATCAATCTTATACGTTTAAGTTTGGGAATCATGACTCTGATCTGCATAGTTTTAGATTGACTTATGAGCATAAACGTCTGAATTTTATATATCTGTGTGGGAATGAATAAACAAACCTCTAGCTGACTTAAATCTTGTGCCAATGATTGTCCAAGGTCTGATAAGCGCTCGAAATGTAGGAAGGTTAAAAGATGCTGAGATCCGTGACTTTAGTGGCCTGATGAAACATATCTCGGAGGTATATATATACTACACCAGGTGAAAAAAGCAGAGAATCAATGGAAAAGAATTAACACAATTGATGTTAAGGCCCTGATTGGTAACGGTTGTTACTTATGGCTGTAAAGATTTTAACTTTAAAATTTTAGATGTAGAGAATTTGTCTATAGATGTTTTGACTGTAAAAACTTTAACTAGTTAAAATTTGATTGGTAACAAACATTTTGAAGCTTTAAAGCTATAGTTGTTACTTTTATTATTAAAATATATTGAAATGATGATATTATTGATGATAATGAAAATAAAAATAATTATTATTGAAATGGATCTTAAAAGAAAGAGAAAAAAATAAAAATAATTAATTTACAAAAATAAAATATGTAAAATTTATATATAAACTTGTGGAGAGGTTTTAAATATAAAGGAAGGGAAAAAATAAAGTTTTTATATTTGTTTCATTTTAAAGCTATTTTAAAGTCTGAATTTGAGGCTTTAAAAAATCTTAGAAAACAAGAAAGAGAAAAAAAAGTGGCTTACAAGACTTAAAAAAAAAATAAAAGTCATAAAAGTTTGATTGGCAAATTATTGGCTGTCAAGTCTTTTATTTTTTCAAAAGTCTTAAAAGTCTTGTGCCAATCAGAACCTAAATCTCTGATGCAATGCTACCTCAAGCATAAAAAAGGTGACATATTAATTACCTATGTTCATTATGTTAAGATTGATATAACTTATTTCCCAATAAAGATTAAACATTTTTAAGTATACATAATCAAATCTTTCATATTCTAACTAATCTTTAGTTAGAGCAGGCTCAGATTTTGTACAAAAACTTACATATAATAATGTTACATAGAACTAATAATTCATTTTAGAATTTTCTAGTACATAATTATAATTATCTAGGATAACCACAAAACAACCAATTGTCATAAAATTATAACTAAATCTGACAATCAACAATCTAGGATAACCACAAAACAACCAATTGTCATAATTGTCACAATTTTAACCCATAATGTGAGCACAATTTTTTTATAATGTAATATAATGAGATAATTAACAAATTGACTAAATTAGCTATCGTAGGAGAGGTAATATATTGTCCTCTCACACTATTCAAAACATATATATTTTACAGATTAACTTATTTTATACTTATAAATATTCAAATTTTATGATTTTGCACTGAGATCAATGAGTTTTAGTAACAATAATATTTTGTTATACTTCATTCTACCTCCCACTCATATAATTTTTTGCACTTTAATTCATTTTTACGTTGACTTAATACTGCTACAAATTGTAAATCGGATCACGAGTAAATAAAGGTTTTTCTTGATTCCACCAACACTACAAGAAAATAGTCGTTTTGCGATGGAAGAATCCATCGCAAGTCTCTCGCAAATCGACAATTGCAAGGAATTTGCGAGGGACAACTATTCCTCGCAAAACGCGTCTCGCAAACTAAAGGACATCGTAATTCCCTCGCAATTTTTGCGAGGGATACGTTTTCTCGCAAATTACTCGCAATTTGCGAGGGACATGTTCCTCGCAAATCACACGCAAATTGCGAGAGACCATCTTAGTCGCAATTGTCACGCAATTTGCGAGGGCGGCAAATCGTAGCAACTCCATCGCAATGTAAGATCCCTCGCAAATTTTGCGACAGCTTTGCCACGATTATATGAATCTGCCTAGTACTGCAAATCCCTCGCAAATTTATAGCAATTTTTCATATTTAATTTTATTTTCTTTTGCCAATTTTACATTTTTATGTTTGATTTTTTTTTTTTTTTATATTTTACAAAAGAAAATAATAATAAACAGAACAGAATTAAAAATTAAAATTAAAATAAAACATAATCCATACAAATACAAAAGTTGTGTTTAAGTTTTCTCCCTCACGGGGACAGAACAAAGTTAACAGAACAGAGTTTTTAAAAGGATTGAGAGAGAGACGTCACGTTTCTGGTCCCATTTTGGCTACCAGCTGCTCTCGTTTCACCTGTGTTGCCCTCTGCGTTGGTGCCTTCTTGGTTGGTGCCTTCTGGGTTGCTCCCTTGTTGGTTGGTCGGGTTTCGAAACTTGGCAGCAAACTCAGGATCTTTTTCCGCGAGGTAGTCAAAGTATGCATCATAGCTATGCATTCTTTGATTACTTTCTTGGATTTGACTCGCCTGGGCTTGAATGCATTCCTCAGCGGCAGCAAGCTTCTGAGCCAAGAGAACCGGATCATTAGCTAGAGATAGAGGTTGTGGACAGCTACTGGTAGAGGACGCTTCAAACTGCAGAGAACCAACCCCAAATATTCTGTTTTTCTTCTTCGGAGCAACCTGAAGACAAAACAACAAACGACAAGTTACAAACATACAAAAGAAAACAATGGATCACATACTAAACAATCATCACATACAAAAGAAAACAATAGACATACTAAACAATCGCAAGTTATCACCAACTAAACAATCCTGAGTTATCACATACTAAACAACTCTAAGGTATCACATACAAAAACAATCCTAAGTTATCACATACAAAAACAATCCTAAGGTATCACATACAAAACAATACTAAGATATCACAAAATCATTAACCATTGAGTATTTTTTTAGAAAAGAACTACAAACTTGTAACTTACCTCAGTGTAAATTTTGTTTTTGATATAAATGGGCACCCCACCAGAAGCAGAACTCTCTCCATTCTCCCCCGTACAAAGCTCAGATTCTAACTCTTGAATCTTGGACGACACCTCATTGAACAGGGACTCGGACTTGCCATCCGTAAATGAGCCATCCGGTTTTCGATGAGTTTCATCTAAGATTCGTAGGAAATCCGGAGTTAACTCCCCAGTGATCTCAGACTCAAAAAAAAAAAAAAAGAGATAGATTAGTTAACCTATAAAAGAGTTCAGAAGGCATAATCTTAAGAAAAAGAAAAAAACTTACGAAACTTACATGCTTTCGAGCACGGGCTTTAAACGAAGTTTGGCCTGAACGGTGCTTGAATATTCCGGTGCCATCCGGATCATGTTAGCGAGCATTCCGACTATTGATGCTCTTTATTTCTGATTTTGGATCAAGCCAATACCGAACAAGACCCTCCCATACTTGAGGATCAATCCACCGTGGCTTTGCCTCATCACCTTTCAGCTTCCACTTCAACTTCCACCTCGACACTTGATCACACATCCTTTCCTTCAACTTGTCTTCAAACTCCTTCCTCACTCTCTCGTTTATGCAACGGTCCCAATTGTATATTTGCTTCCAAAAAAAGGAAGGATTAGTCTATATTTAATGGCGAAAATGAAACCATATGGTAAAATAGCAAACAAACAGATTCACTTACCGCAAATGTTTCATACCAACGGTCTACCACAGTAGTTGGCGTCTGTGTCCAATTGGCATGGGGATCTTTGAAATCTCTTTCAAAGATGCTTTGAACAGTAGAAGCAACACAAGGGTCTTGCTCAAACCTTGAAAACAAATAAAACTTTCAGAATCCATGCAAATACAATTCGCAATTATATTATTAATTAAAAACGTAAAAAAAAAACTCTTACCACAGAGTTCCTGAAGGTCGTCGCGGATCTAGTTTAGTCAAACCAGCTCGACCAGGACTATCGAGTAACTGCTCCAAAGTCAGATTGTTGAGACGTTGGGACATGACTGTAGACGAGGAAGGCGCGGGTTGAGACGTTGCAATGTCAGGATCCGCCGCAGGAATTGGTGAAGGCGTATTATAACCAGGCGTCGCAGGCAGTGTTTGACGGTGGCTATTGTGAGAACTCGAAGGGGTGTGAGAACCGGAGGCACCGCGACGGTTAGAGGCAGTGGGAGAGGGATTAGAAGAAGTGGGAGAGGATAAACCTAGATCCGACAGGAATCTTGTGTAATCGTTGCCTCCAAACATCTACAAAGAAGATCGAAATCAAAACCAAAACAAAAGGAAAGATCGAAAGCAAAATGCGAGATAAAAGCAAAATCGAAATAAAAACAAATGAAAAGCATAGAAGAAGAAATCAGATGAGATTTGTGTTTTACCTTGTCGGAAGAAGAACACCGGAATACCGGAAGAAGATCGGAGAGAAAACTAGGGTTTGATGGAAGATCGGAGAGAAAATTAGGGTTTGACGGCGAGTGTTTTGGGTTTGAGCAAGCTCAAACCGCGATTGATCTTGTATATATAAACTTTTTAAAGCCTCGCAAAGCCCTAGCAAATATTGCGAGGGATTACCTAGGGCGACTCGCAAATCAGTCGCAAATAAAAACATTGCGAGGGATTAACTAGGAACCCTCGCAACTCCCTCGCAATGTTTGAGTGTCTAGGGTTTACGATATTGCGAGGGATTACCTAGGGAGCCTCGCAAATCAGTCGCAAATAAAAACATTGCGAGGGATTAACTAGGAACACTCGCAACACCCTCGCAATGTTTGAGTGTCTAGGTTTACGGTATTGCGAGGGATCTGCTAGGACGCCTCGCAAAGCACTCGCAAAGCACTCGCAAAACTTGATTGTCTAGGGTTTACGATATTGCGAGGGATTGGATAGGAAGCTTCGCAATGCCCTCGCAAAACTTGATTGTCTAGGGTTTACAATATTGCGAGGGACTAGCTAGTAACAGTCGCAAATCCCTCGCAAAGTTTGAGAATAGGTTTTACAAATTGCGAGGGATTAGCTAGGACTAGTCGCAAAGCCCTCGCAATATTTGAGTCTATATTTTACAATTTTGCAATATACGTAAACAATATTGGCAAGTTTATCATGATGCGAGGGATTTGCGAGGGGCTAGCGAGGGATCCGCGAGGGATAAGCGAGGGACTAGCTAGTACCAGTCGCAAATCCCTCGCAAAGTTTGAGAATAGGTTTTACAAATTTGCGAGGGATTAGCTAGTGGTCGTCGCAAATTCCTCGCAAATCCCTCGCAAATCTATACCCTAAACACTTACATTATCATCATTAGAATCTTCACTAATATCATACACTTTGAAAAAGGAATCACATATCCTCATTCAAATTTACTCAATCAAAAGCTCTAAATAAATCCCTTACCAAATATATCTTCTAAACCCTATACCCTAAACAACATTTATCAACCCTTTACCCTAAACAACATTTACCAACCATATACCCTAAACAACATATATCAATAAACAATCAAAAGCTTCTTGTCTCTTGATATTGGTTTGGGATTGCATTCCTTTAGTTTGAAAAGGTTAATGATCATTAGTAAACAATATTGGCAAGTTTATTAAGATGCGAGGGAGTTGCGAGGGACTAGCGAGGTATCCGCGAGGGATTAGCTAAAAATATCGCAAATTCCTCGCAAGAACGTTTACCACTTCCTCGCAAGTCCCTCGCAAATTCCAAAGCAAATCCCTCGCAACTTAGTAACTCTTTTTTTTTAAAAAAAAAACAACAAAAAGAAAAACAAAAACAACAAAAAATACAATTACTCAATCAAATTCATTTTCTGAACTACTAGAATTAACATCATCATCATCAGAATCTTCTATGTCATCGGACTCTTCGAATTCGTCTAATTCACCCTCTTCTTCAGAAACATCGTCAACATCCTCAAATTGTCTGTTTTGTGGATCAGTGTGGATAACATCTTCCGTTGACATGTTTGAAATGGTAACTTCACCGACTCTTTCTTGTTGCAACACGACTTGATCATCAACTAACCCGATTATACGGCCTCGAGGATTAACTTTAATGACTGATAACCACATTTCACGTCTTGGTCTTAAACGAGGATAGGGTAGAAAGCTCACTTGTTGTGCTTGTGATGCTAGGATGAAAGGATCAAATTTGGCGTACGATCTGTTCGCATTCACATCGACAACTCCCCAATTATTTACTCGCACACCTCGGGCTGATGGATCGAACCAATTACACTTGAAAAGTACGCATCTCAGATTCAGAAGCCCTGGATAATCAACTTCTAATATTTGTTGCAAAACGCCATAGAAATCGCTATCACCAGCTTGTACATAGATTCCATAATTTGCTGTAGCTTTGTGACTTCCGTGTGCGTACGTATGAAAAGTATAACCGCGAGTAAAGTACATCGGAGCAGTAGTGATCTTCGCTCTTGGTTCTTGAACAAGCTCATGCAACCAAAGAGGCAAGGGTTCATTTTCACATCCATTATGAACCTATATAAATGAATAAGATATTTAGACTATTAGTTTATTTAAATTAAAAATTATAATACATATACTTACATAGTATTTTAACCAATGAGCGAAATCCCGCTCTTTGTAAGCCTCCTAGTCAGATTCTTCTAAATTAGGATATGTTTCACGAATCTGCATTTCAAAAACTCTAAAATAATAGAGATTTGTTAGTTCATTATCTTATAAAATAAAATTAATTTTAGTTTTTAAACAAGAATACCCTCAAAAGGTTGAACATAATCTAGATTCCTCAAGATGTAATTGTGAGCTGCTCGACAATAGCTATGATCTTCCCACCAAACTTCCTTTAACTTTCCAGCAAGTCTTCCTATCTGAGCAAAGATATCTGGAACATCAGGAACGTTATATGTAGGTGCAACGCCTCCGTCATCATATCGTCGAGTATGTGTTTTTTTTGGTTCTCACGGTGGGGCTAAAGTAGTATGATGTGAAGTGAGATGTTTCCTCTGTTAAACTCCCGGCAACTATTGACCCCTCAACTCTGGCAAGATTTTTGGTCTTTCCTTATAGACCTTTCATAAACCGCTCAAAAGGATACATCCAGCGAAATTGCACTAGTCCACCAAGATCAGCTTCATGTGATAGATAGATTGGAAGATGTTCCATCACATCAAAAAAAAAGCAGGGGGAAAGATTTTCTCCAAGTTACAAATTAACACCGGAATATTAGCTCGTAACTGCTCTATGCCATCACTGGTCAATGTTCTAGTGCATAAGTCCCGGAAAAAAACTTTGATACCTACAACCAATGAATAACAAATTCATGGGTGAATTAATTATATAGGTGTATATATCAATATATAAATATATATATATATATATATGTATATATATATATACATATATATTTATATACCTGCAATAGCTTCGTGAACGTGTTTTGGCAAGAGCTCAAGAAATACAAACGGTAGTAGCCGTTGCATGAAGACATGACAATCGTGGCTCTTCATACCAGAAAATTTTTGGTCTTGCTCTACACATCTCGAAAATTTAGAGACAAATCCATCTGGAAACTTCATTTCAGATTTAACCCACTCGAACAACACCTTTTTGGCCTCTGCTGACAATCGAAATTGGGGTACTGGTAGTTTCCCATCTCTAGTAAGATGTAACTCGATCCTTGCGCATATTTCCGCCAAATCCAACCTAGATCTCCTGCTATCTTTTGTTTTACCCTGCACATTCAAAAGCGTAACAATGAAATTCTCGAAAAAGTTTTTCTCGATGTGCATCACGTCAAGGTTGTGCCGCAATAGAAGATCTTTCCAATATGGAAGCTCCCAAAAAATACTCTGCTTGTGCCAATTGTGAGCGCTTCCATATCCATCTGGCATGTTTGCTGGTGTGTGATAGTTACCCCCACGTTTACAGGTTTCTTGAGCGCCATAGTAATCAATCTGCTCAAATAAATCATTTCCAGAGACATAAGTTGGTGGAGGAACACGAACAACTTTATTCTTTCTGAACAACTTCTTGTTCTTCCGGTACGGATGATGCAAGGGAAGAAACCGACGATGACAATCAAACCAACAAGGTTTTCGCCCATGCTTTAACTGAAATGCCTGCGTACGTTCCATACAATAAGGACATGATAATCTTCCGTGTGTTGTCCACCCAGATAACATTCCGTTCGCAGGGAAGTCACTAATCATCCACATTAGCACTGCCCGCATATTGAAATTCTGTTTTCTTGACGAATCGAACGTCTGCACACCTTCATACCACAATTGCTTTAGCTCATGAATCAGAGGTTGTAAAAAGACATCTAGGGCTCGCTTTGGATGCTTTGGACCTGGTACCAAAATACTCAAGAACAGAAATTCGCTTTGCATACACATATCTAGAGGAAGATTGTATGGCGTCAATATAACCGGCCATAAAGAATACTGCCTCCCTAACATACCAAATGGACTAAAACCATCTGTACACAACCCAAGATAAACATTCCTACACTCTTGAGCAAAGTCAGGATATACCGATTGAAAATGTTTCCACGCCTTTGCATCAGATGGGTGTGTAATTTCTCTTTCTGCAGTAGAATGTTCTGCATGCCATCTCATTGCCGCTGCAGTCCGTTTTGATTGGTATAGGCGTTTCAATCTATCAGCAACAGGCAAGTACCACATATGTTTGTATGGCACTCGCGTCCTTCCTTGAGTAGGCTGATATCTCGGCTTCCTGCAAAACCGACATTCCTGCAGCTTAGCATCGTCTTTCCAAAAAATCATGCAATAGTCAACGCACACATCAATCATTTCAGATGGTAATCCAAGACTCGCAACCAACTTCTGTATTTCGTAGTAGTTCTCAGCCGATACATTATCAGCTGGCAAATACTCTTTAATGAGTTCAGCCCAAGAATCCATGCAAATCTCACTTAAGTTATTATCAGCTTTAATTGTCATCATCCTAGATGCCAATGATAACTTAGAATGACCTTCTCTACATCCATCGTAGATAGGTTGATTTGCAGCATCTAACATATCATAAAAACGTTGTGCATCTACATTGGGTTCTTCCGTATTATTCTCAGGAAATGCAGCAGTAGTTTCATGAAATGCATCATTAACCATATCATGAAATCTATTTTCCTCATTATACCCATAAAAACCTAATTGATCAGATTCTTGATGCCCATAAATACTAGGTTGATCAACAGCATAATTCATACTACTACTTCCAACGTTACTGCCACAACTCTCTCCATGACGTAACCATACATAGTAATTCGGCATAAATCCTCTATTGTAAAGATGCTTCTTCACTAGATTAAATTCCAAATATTTAATGTTGAAGCACTTAGGACATGGACAAAATATTGTACCGTTTTCACGAGCAAAGTCTTGGTTTGTCGCCTGGTACATGAAACCGCGCAACCCGTCACAAAACTCTTTCGTCACATCACCGGTCTCCGGATCTCTATGATTGTACATCCACTGTCGCCTTGTGTATATCTCATGCTGCCCCCCTCCAAGCATTATTGTAGAATTTAAAAAAATTTAGGCTTTTTTTTTTGTAGCTTTTCTTTTTTTTACAATATTTTTTTTGGTATTATTTTTTTTTCTTTCAAATTTTATTTTTTTAGTAATAGAATGGCTTTTGTTGTAAGTGTTTTGTGTGTGGTTTCCATAGATGATGGACTTGCTATTTATAGGCATACTAAAAATAAATGCTATGGATTTGCTAGAGAAATTTGCAAGGGATTTGCGAGGGAAATAAAAAAAAATTTATTTTTTGCAAGAGACTTGCGAGGCATTCACTGTTTTACCGACAAAACAGTTACACCCGGGGAAAACGTGGTTGCCGACATCTTCATCCCTTGCAACTCCCTCGCAAATATATTTCACCGCGAATCCGTCGCAAGTTTTGCGAGGGATTTGCGTGCGTTTTGCGAGGAAGTTTCACGGACTCGCAAACCTATAGCAAATCCCTCGCAAGTTTGCGACGGATCCTTCCCTCGCAAATTTTGCGAGGGATTTGCAACTTGCGTCGTCTTTCTCGCAAGTTGCTCTCAACTCCGTCGCAAAATTGCGAGGACTTTCTGGCCTCGCAAATCGACTGTTTTCTTGTAGTGCAATTCTAAAAAATTTAAGCAATTATATCCAAAACCTAATAATAGTACGTCGTTAAGTTTCTTGTACCGACTATAGTCAAAACTGGAGTATGAAATTAAGTAAATTGAGATTTACCCAGTTTGACACAAATATGAGGTATAATTACTAGTTCAACTCTCGAAATTGGACTAGAACTAGAATGACCCAACATTTTAGTAAAAAGACCAAAAAGTCTAAGTTTTTTTCCCCATTACTCAATAGTATTTAATAATAAAAAATTGAGAAAAATATTACAAAAGAAAAAAAAAATCTCATCGATCATATGTTTCTTTCGCGAAGAACATTTAACAAAAAAAAAAGAACTTTGGTTCTTTCTCTTTGCATCTTTCACTTCGCCGGCGAGCTAGAGGTGGAATCGCAACAAATTTTACCTCATATTGGCAATAAGAACCCTAATCGCCGCCGCTGCTCCTTTTTTTGTTCGCCGGCGTAGTCAAAGATTTGTTACAACCGCTTCCTTCTCTGTTGATTTCACCACAAACATAATCCAGCGAATCTTTAGAGAACCGAAACGGAGGAGTTTGTTGTTGGTCTGATTTTGTAAGTATCATGTGTTGCATGTTGTTTGGATTCAATTTAGATTCGGGTTGCTTATAATCGGTGGTGCTCTCGATTTTTGGCTTGTTTAATTTATAGATCTTGCTCCTCAATTGTTTCGGTGGTCCTCAAAATAATCGGTGGCTTTTAGTTTCATAAATCTGGTAAGGAGGTAGTCTAATTTGATGGGATTTGTTTAGACAAAATTATTTTCCCCAATTCGACAATGAATGATTTAAAATGTGAATTGTTACAGCTACATAATACTGTGTTTTCTCCGTTGGTGACTGATATTTCCAGTGGTGTATTTGCTCTTCAATTGGCATCTCCGACCGGTATTGTTTACCTTCCAGCAACAAGTTCTTTCTTCCATTATTGTCAACTTTAGACCTTTGGTGAGTTTCTTTTAAAATCCTAGCTTGAAGATTGTCCAACACCAATTTTCAATTTCATGAGAGTCTATTTATCAAATTTTTAACTTCATCTGGATAATTTTTGGTGATTTTTTTGGCCAATTTCTTGTTTGATATGGATTTTTATTGATTTAGACACATATTTATGCAAAGTTAAATCTTTTGGATATTTGATTTTTATTGATCTCATTCACACATGTTTTGTTTCCGATGGGTTTTATTTAAATTTGTTTGCAGCTGATCCTTTAAACTTTGTTGACTCATGATTTACATTTCAAAATGTTTAGGAATGGCGTCTTCGAGTACAGTCTCAAAATATCCTCCTCGCCTCTATGAAGAAGGAAGATCTCCCTTGCAAAACAGGAGCATGAACCACAATTGCTATTTGTCAAAAATTGGGATAATGAAAGAGGGTTAAGGCTTGGATGTGTGTGGTAAGTTGAAGGAATCATCTCTTGCAGTATTTATTAAGTTAGCTGAACTATCATACACATGGTCTGCTGCAAAAGTTCATTATATCCTTAGGTCATGTGCATTGGGGTTTCTCATCCAGGTCCTCAGCAAAATTAAAAACAAAAATAATGAAAAAGTTGAGAGATGAGAGAGAAATGATTCTCATATGAGAAACCATGAGAAACTTGGTGAGAGACTTATCTCACACACACATGGCATCATTCTATTAGTTTTGTTTTGTTTTTTTTTTTTTAAATTTAAAACAAAAGTTAAATTATAGAAAATATATTAAAATAATATATCTGAGAAACTTTTACTAATTCTACCAATGCAGATGCTCTTACACATCAGCTAGCAGTCAACAATTTGCATGAGGTATGGTCGTTGAATGATGGTAGACCTATCAGATTTTTGTTAAATGAGTTTGCTGAAATAGCGGGATTAAACTGTGATCCCATTGACCAATCGGGGAATGTAGATGTTGATCATCATGACTTTTGGAGCAAAATGAAGATTGCAACAACTTCAGACGGTCCAAAGTATACTGAGTTGGAAAAGATTATGGATTTTAGCAAGAAATGGTCTGAAGCCCAAAGGATGATGGTTGGTAGGCTAATGTTATTATCTGTTGCAGTACGTGGCATACATCATGGCTCTAGGATCCCTCTTTCAAGTGCTAAAAGGGTTTTTGATCCAGATGGTTTTGAAAAATATCCTTGGGGTCGAGTGGCTTTTAGTTGCCTAGTTAATTCACTGAAGATTGTTGACTTAGATAAAGACTCTTACACGGTTCAAGGATGTGTGCATGCTTTGTTGATTTGGTTGTATGAAAGTGTTCCTGGCATTGGAGAACTATATGGCCTGAGAAGGTCTATGAGTACTGGCATTCCACTTCTTGATTGGCAATTAACCCGGAAAGGTATCATGATTGATGAGTTCTTAAAGAATGAGATGGCTAAACAAGGACATGTTAGTTTTTGAGATTAATTACTACACCATGTTTTATAATTTGTTTATGTTTTTTTTTTTTCCGTTGTGACTAGTAACACTAATATTTTAGTTCTACGTTGTATGTAGGTGCGTGTAAGGCACATGATTCATGTTACTGAAGAAAATATGTATCCTACATGGAGTGACGAAATGGAGAATAAGGATCCGGCCCTAGACAAATTGATTAATGATATTGTCCATGATTGCTTACCTTCAGATGTTTGGAGAGTTGAGAAAACAATGAGCATGGGTAGAAAAAAACGAAAAGCTAAAGAAAATGAGAATGGTGAGTGCCGAAGCAGTGATAAGAAATTGAAAATGAAAGCTGATTTCTCAATTGATGAAGAAGGAGAAAGGAGGTAAAAAATAAGGAAAAGAAAGGCAAGGAACATATGGAGGTTAGTTATTTATTCATTCATCTTAGTTTGATAAGTTATAAACTACATAAATATAGTAACAATTAAATCATTGCAGGATGTTGAAGATGAGAGAAAAAGCTTGTTGGATATTTGGAAGATGATTGAAAAAATGAATGGGACAATTACCGACTTGGGCAAGAATTTAATCGGTAGGATGGATGCTTTAGAAGGTAAATTCGAAGCTTTTGTGGAGAAGAGAATGAGTGTGTTAGATGAGAAGTTTAGTGATAGGATTAAAATGGTGGAGGTAGATTTGAAAGGAATGAAAATAACAAAACCCACTAATGTCCCAGTTGATTCGACTTCAAACAATAATGAAGATGATAAGGCTCATAGTCATCAACCAGTAAGTTTTATGTTGGTATTTAATTTGCATTTGTTTAATTTTGTCTCCCATATTTTAATACAATTTCATTATTTCATTTTTCGAATATTTCAGTCTTGGATGGTAGAGATGGAAGAGACATCGAAAGATGAATTTCCAGTCCCTCGAGTGGTGAAGAAGGTTTAAACTGTGAGTAATAAAAAGAGGAAGTCAAAAACAGAAATATTTGATGATATTCCTCTGTGTGAGCTGACTTATGTTACTCAAAATCATCAGCAGAACTTAGTGGGTGATGTTTTAAAGACACTTGGTCGCAAGAATGTTCGGCCAGCTGCAGACTGCAATCAAGGTTGATAAGGAGAAGGGAAAGAGGCCAACTGCTGATGGTGATGAACTTGAAGATATTACTGACAAAGTTGTTGCTCTTGATAGAAAAATGGCTTCTAGTTCAGAAGATACTTGGGATGACCCTCAACAACAATTGGTTAGTAAAAGGCTTGATGCAACATTGACACGACATGGAGAGCATTTAAAAAATTTGGATGGAGATACGACACAAGCAAAACGAGTTCCGCAGTTGGTGAAATCTCAAAAGTATCCATATGTTGGTAACTCTACTGTGAAACGAATAATCCCTTCCAATGTGTCTTATGATCATCTTAAGCCTGCTGAAGATGCTAAGTTACAGAAACTTGTGGATTTCCTGAAGCTTGATCAGTAAGTATTATCTCTATGATACTTAAATTATGCTTTTTATTTCCTATTAGTACACATTAGCCTTATGATGTAAACATGTTTACAGGGAGGCACCTTTGCAAACTGGGAATGCAGATGTTAGATTTTATTGGCAGATTATGACACCAAGATTGGACTGGCCTAGTTTTAATTATGGATGGTTGAAAGACTTTGTAAGTGTATACATATTGGTTTATATTGGTTTTTTTTTTTTGGTGTTGTTATGGTCATTTCTAATGTGAATTTGCTTGCAATGTAGCACATGGGCGCTGCCATGACTATATTTTGCAACAGATTCATCTGTGATCCTTCTCAGTACCCTAACCAACGCATAGCCTTCTTGGATCAAGATATGCTCTCATCACTATTGAAAGATTTCGACCAGTTTGCACTTTCACGAAGAAATTTCATGTTCAGAGACATGTACTTGGAACACTACAATGGTTTAGCTCCTGTTGACTCGCAGACAAACAAGAAGTGGTACGTTGATGTGGATCATTTATACGCTTGCCTTTTTGTCAATAAAAATCATTGGGTGGCTCTGGATATTGACTTGCCAGCTAGAACCATATACGTGTATGATAGCATTCCATCCTTGGTGAAAGATTCTGATTTGGTGAAAGAATGCATTGCACTTAGGCGAATGATCCCTGCATTGTTAAGTCAAGCAATTCCTCCACAGGTTCGCAAGAAGAGCTATGCCATGCTAGAGGTGAAACGAGTGACATAAGGTGTGCCATTGAATGAAGATCCATGTGATTTTGGTGTGTTCGCTCTTAAGTACATTGAGTGCTTGGCCCTTGGGATAAAATTTGATGGGATATGCGATAGGAACATCCCAGCGATTCGGATAAAACTTGCATGTGAGTTATTTGATGAAGTTGGTGAGGGTCTTGGCCATAGAATGTCTAACATTTTGTCTCAACCTAAACAGTTTGTAATACCTCATCTTATTGATGAATCCCTCACGTCATTGATGAGTGAGGAGGGATAGTTTGTTTTGGGTTTAAAACCTTTCATGGTGAACGTGTCTTTGTTTTTTTTATTCATTTCACTTTTGAGTAGTTTAACGATTATGGGTGTACATGTCTCTTTTTTTTTTAACTAATGAGCATGTGGTAGTGTTCTTAACGATTATGGGTGTACATGTTTTTTTTGTTTTAAACAATGTTTTCCTCTAAACAATATTACAGTCGAAACTAAAACAAAATCAAAGATAGTTTAACAATTACCAGTAGTGTATTCAAAGGGCAAAACAAAAACAAAAACAAAAACTGAACTGAAAATGAAACTCTAGTTATTACATGTCTTTCGATTATGTCCTACTTGATTGCAATTACCACAAGTGTATTGTTTTCTTGGTTTTTTCCTTTTCATCGTAATCTCCAAAGCAGACTTCATTCTTGAATTCTTGGGCCTTCCAGGTTTGTTTTTAGGTATCGGTGGTAAAGCAACCTTGCTCACAACTTGTTCAGGAACTGGTGTACCAAAATCTCTTGGCATGATGGCAGTTGCATAGGAATCACACAAGTAGCTTCTACGGAAATAAGGATGACACATCCTTATTCGAGATATTTTCTTCTTTTCACAAGCCGCAATCGCATGTGCACAAGGAAACTTCTCCAAGTCAAACCTGAGACATGTACACCTTCTATATATTTCAAATTTACAACGTGGAGAGATGATCCACTTGTAACTTGTACTTGATTAGCATCTATATCTTGAACAGTAAGTAGCTTAGCATGTTCTACACGACTTTGTAAAACAACATAAAATCATTATTAGTTTAACAACAAGTTATTATTAGAAAATATAAACGACAATAAGCAGAGGCAATATACCTGTAGAACTTTCTCTACACCACGAGTTAGAGATGTAGTCATTTTTAATGCATCATTCCTTCGGTCTGAAAACCACCTAGTCATCATGGACCTAATTGTTTCTAACAGTTCCACAATAGGATAACTTCTAGCGTGTGACATCACCTTATTCATTTATTCTGCAATGTAACTAGTAAGCAAGTTGTACCTATCACCAGGGAAATGTGCACATGTCCAGAGTCGCACATCAGCTTGGACAAGGTAATGATGAAGTGCAGGATTCAAAGCTTCAATCTGATCAAAAATGGTTTGAAAATCGACTACTCTGTAAGCATTCGCCGCCTTCTTAACCAGACCAAATGCTTCCCGACCTTTAAATCGAACCAATATAGTTTTGTACAAATGGTATGTACATATTCCCTTGCTAGACATTGGATAAACCTCCTTAATTGCTTTTCCAATAGATTTGTGCCTATCAGAAATTATGGGTAGACCTTCGTCATCTGGTATCACACACCGGAGTTGCTTGAAAAACCAGTCCCATGGTTCATCATTTTCTGTATCAACCACGGCGCATGCTATTGGAAATATCTGAAAATTGCCATCTTGAGCTGTGGCCGTCAAAAGTGTCCCTTTTTGTATTTTTCATGTAAAAAGTACCATCAACAACCAACACTTTTCTCATGAAAGGAAATCCATTCAAGCTTGCACCAAATGCTAGAAACAAGTACTTAAATCTATCAACATCATCAAGTTCAAGCTGCGTATATGTTCCTGGATTTGCCCTCTTTAACATGTACAAGTAAGTATTTAGCTGCATATAACCACTCTCTAGACTACCCTTGACCAATTCACGAGCATGTCGTAGTGTCCGATACGCCTTCTAGTAATCCATCTGTGCAAAACGAATTATTAACGATAACGTTATACAAACTAAAACTGTGTAAAAAATATTAAATATTAACCAAGCAATGTACCTTGATCTGAAAGCGTTTATTTTACGCTTCTGCAACATGCATTGGCAATACCTTCGGTCCAACTCCACCAACGAAATCCTTGTACAAAGCTCCTAGAATCTTATGATTTGCTTGTCGGGTACGTGAAGAACGCTCTGTCACTGAACATGTATGTTGTGAAATAAACACACGCACATGAAACTTTGGATAGTGTTTTAATGTTGTAGCTCTCACCCTCCACTTACGACCTTTTATACAGCACTTGACAATTAGCAACCTTGGGTTCGATTTATATATATAGTAGTCAAACTTCTCTACTACGGTTAGTATTTGCAATCGTGTCTCCAAATGCTTCTTTGTTTCATAACATTGACCAACAACCAAATTAAGAGAAGACAACTCTAACTTTGCATAATTATCATCTTCCTTCTGTTTTTCAATGAATATACATGAACTTGTTTTCTTATTTGGTGAAATAGCAGTAGGTTTTTCTTCTTCTTCTGGTGGAATCCCATACAAGCTAAAATTTTCATCATCAGAATCATCACAGTAATCAAATCTCATTTCTTCATCGTCAAGTTCTGAATCTTCTTTACTAATGTCTCCTTCAGCCAATTCAGTATCTACTTCAATAAAAAAAATTATCATCTCTGCCTCTTTTTCTCGAGCCACTCCTAACTTTAGCCGTCACTTCAACACAAAGTCGAAGTGTGTCACTCTTCAATTGCTTTAGAAAACCATGAAACTATCGAGAATTGGTGATAAATACTGGTGGTGTATCGCTCGGTAACTTTTGTAATAACACCTTTAAAATCTTGTAGCTCAACCCAATATCATATACTGTCTCATCCAAACCGTAATCTTCATACACCAATTGGATACAATCATCGTAACTCATTTGGTTGTTACAGTCTAGAATTCGATCCCCTCTCTTATTATCAACAACAAACAACCACTTGACTTCATCATAGATCCATTTGCCACATACCACAATCACGTGATCCATGCCAAACCCAAAAAAATAAAACTCGTTTAGAAGATCCAAAAAGGAGAGATATAATTGACTGTGAACCCAAAAGGAAAAAATGATGTTCAATGGAGTATCACTACAGGAAATAAGGATATTAATAACAATATAATATAGCGTGTTTAATGATTCTGCTATAATTGATTTCTGAAAAAAAATTTATAGCGTTTCCGAAAAGATAAACGCTATGATAGATAACCGCGAATATATTTTATAGTGGCGCCTAATTTTTTACTCTACAATAGCAATTAATAATTAAAACGTCATCATAAAGGTAACCGGGAAGGGAAAGTGAAATTTACATTGCCTCCAAAAAAAATTTCTAGGTAATTTAAGGAAAGAAAAAAATGGAAAATAAAAGAAAATTAGAAGAGAAATATATCGATTCGGTTAAATTATTGGTTAAACACTATTGACTATTTTTTCTCTCTTCTTTCTTCTCTCTGAAACTCGATCTGAATTAAACTCAATTGGAAACCCTCACACTCGATCCCAATTTGTCTCTTCTTTCACTTTTCGTTCTCTCTCAATCCGTCTTTGCCTCAATTCCTCTCTGTCTCAATCCCTTCTTAATCGTCACATGGATCGATCCAAATGAAATTGGTGAGATCAAAACTATACATAAAGGTAGAATATGTTTGATTGTTTGTTATCTGTAATGGTTTAGTGTTTATTTCATGTTGGGTTTGATCCGTTTATGTTGTATTGCTCTTTTCAGGAAGATTTCAGTCAAGTTTCATAAGAAGGTAATTGAAATTGGTAGTGTATTACTTTCAATTTGGGTCTTTGATTGATGTTTCTCTGAGTTGAATCGATTTATTGTGATGCTATTGTGTATTTGTGTAGCTGATAACTATGTTGTGTTGATAATCATGTTGTGTTGCCGAGGGCTCCTGATCTCACTTTGTTTTTTTTGGAAATAGCTTTTCACTACGAAACTGAACTGGTTGAAGCATAATATCAGATAACTTTGCTCCTTATCTTGGTTTCAATGTCACATTCTGAAACATTGTGAAATTATTGAGCTACATATAGTAATTATGTATTGTAAATGCTGCTCTGCAATTTTCCTCTGGCAATGCTTCATTTGGTTATGCTCTTTTTGACAAAACAAGAACCTTGTTTTTTTTATTTGATCATGACAGAGTACGTGCCTTTAGAAAGCTAAAGCGGAACTTTTTCTTTCTTTGCTCGGTGGCTCCTAATTTCTATAAGCTAAGGTAAGCTCACTTCGATTCTCTAAAAATAGTTGTCTTATTTATCTCTTCATCTTATTCTAGCTTTTTTGTCTATTGTTCTTAACTTCTAATGATCAATCTATTTCAGATACTTTCAGTGATTGTGTTTGCATTAGAAAACGAATCAGATCTCTAATTGTTAAAAGTTTTACCTAAACCACCGGTGCTCGCCAATTAAGCTTGTGTTGTTGTGTTTTGATTTCAATCTCAGATAGAAAGGCTAATCTAAACGAATCTTTCAGTCTCAGATATGAATAAAAGCAGAAAGTTGGTCAATGGGTATGGATGGTCTCAGGAGGAGAAAGATGTTGTACCAAGAAGAGAATGTTGTCCAGATTTTCAAGAACAACAAAAACCGCAAGCCACCAAAAGATGAAAAGAAAATTGAAATTGGATTGATATGTTTATTTTTTCTCTTTCTAAATTTTGATTATTTACATTTGAAGTCGGAAAAATAGTCAAGTTTCTGATATGTACGTACCAATAAAGAAAAAACACAACATAATTTTATTTCTTAAGGAAATTTAGTGAATTTTAAATTTTGTTTTTGGGCATAGATAGGATTTGAGGTTTTAATGTAGTATTTAAAATATAATTTTTAATTTTATTTACAAAAAATTGTTACAAAATTTTTATGGATTAATGAATATTTAATTAAGGGCATATAAATTCACACTTGTAAAATATTTGTTGCTAATTCTAAATGAAGAAAAAAACAAAAAAAAAATCGAAAGTTCATATATCTATATATGCATATATATTAAAAATACTCAATACATAATTAAAAATACTCAATTATAACTACAAATTAGATTTGAATCCGCAGTACACCGCGGGACTATATTTTTAAAAGTAAAATAAAATAGAAATTTTTAGTAGATTAAATATATATATATATATGACTAATGTTTTGTAAATTTTAAATGTATATCCCTAATATCTATATATTATTTAAGTTTACCAGTTTAAAAGTTTAGGTTTACCAATTTAAATTGTTAAATTCAGAATATAACCTGTGATACAACATAGTACTGCTTGTTTATTTTACATAATCGTAGATATGCCTAATATTCTAAGTTGATGGTTTAAACAAAATAATGAACTGATGACTTACTAACAATTAATGATATAATTTTCAATTTTTATTAATACATAAACTCATCCTGCTACATACCCAAACACAATTTTTCTTCTTTGCTTAAATAAGACATGCATGTTTTTCAAAATCCAAATAACGAAAAAAACAAAAAAATGTAGTTACATTAATTTTATGTATTTTATGATGATTTAAAGCAAGGTAAACTAAATAAATCAAACAAAGATGATAGGAAAATCGTAATTTTAATTAAAAAATATATTTCAAACAAAATCTTTTAAATGTGTTTAGTTATAAGGATAGTACAAAATTAATTGAAGATATTGTAATTAATTTAATTAGATATTGTAATTAGTCATTGAGTGATTATTGAGATATTTTAGGAATTTTTGTTTAGCCCAAAGTATTGGTTTTAAAATTTAAATAATGGCATTCCTTGTAAACAAGTAGCAACTCTATGATTTATTTGAATGTCTCCAAAAATGTGTATATAGATAAAAATTAAAGTGTAGGATTTTGCGATTTAGAGTATAAATATATAGGATATAGGGTTTGAATAATCCTTTTAGTGTTAATAATAATATTAGTAGATTTAAGATTTAGATATACAAAAAAAAAATTAACATAATCGTTAGTTTAACATTTAGGGTATAGGGTTTGAGGTTTAGGGTGTAAGAGTATATGATTTAGGATAAATTTTGATTTTAATGTTATTATGAATAAAAATATAAATGGATTAGGAAATTTAACCACTTTCAAAATTTTAAACTCAAAACTCAAAATATTAAATTTTAAAAGCCAACCCCTAAATCATAAATCTTAACCCTTAAATTGACATTCACACATAAATTTTTTTTTAAAAAAACTATAAAATGAATATATAATTATGTTATCAAAAAAATATAATTATGTTGGCAAATACTCTAGTATATCAATTATCACAAATTAAAAATTAATCTAGTAATTAGAAGAATTAACATAAGGAAAACTATTAAAATACAAATAAACAGACTTGTTTCTGATTGGCTAATGCTTAAAGGTGAGGATCAAACCTCATTTGATATCCACGGTTGATAAAACTTAAATCAACGGACATATTTACTTCTTTTACTTCTCTACCTCTAAACATTATATCCTCTTCTACCTCGAGATGCACACGTCTCTACGAGATCTTCGGATTCCTTCCCTCTCTCATAGCCATGGCTGCTTTCACTTGTACTTCTCGCCTTCCAGTTCCTCTTCACCACTTCTTCGTTGACCTCGATTCATCCTAGGGTATGTATTCTCCGTCCTCCTCATTTGTTGTCTTCTTCATTCGTTCTAGCTTCTGCTCAATTTTAGATCTTTCGATTGGTTATGAGCTGATATGGATTTGAAATATGACTCATTTAACTTTGTCAAATTTTCGTAATGGGTTTTTAATCTAATTAATGTTGATTTCAGATTCGACTCATATGTAAGATTTTTTTTCCGTTTTTAATTCTTGACACAAGAGTGAAACATGGCAAAAGATGATGCTTATGATCTTCACTGAGATTGATTGATGTTTGTCTCTTTTGTTGCAGTGGCTATCATTCACGCAGAATTGCTAAAAATTAAGACCCATGTTCTTAAGGATATTAAAGAAGATGTTTCGAGGAAGAAGTTTCAATGGAAGAAGAAGAAGACGAAGAAGCTGTACATGTTGTTTTTGTAACCAAAAAGCCTAATGGGCTCTATGAAACCACAAAACAATTAAAAAGCTCTTTACTGGCTTATTGGAATTATAATTTATATATACAATTATGTGTAATCTTTGTAAAATTAGTTTTAATATCAATAAATATCAGCATTTTATTTTCAAATTTAAATGAGCAAATTAATAATATATATAGCTTGTACAAATACAGTATAAATACACTCTCTTATATGTACAATATATAGCTTGTACAAATACAGTATAAATACAATCCTATATAAAATACATAAAACTGTCTACGCATTACAAAAATGCTATTATTAAATATATTAACAGCCCAAGGGGTTTTCCCTTCGACTTCTGTCCTGACCAATATGGATTTTCTCTTTGGCGATTCAAGGATATACCTTTATATGAGGTTTTCCCATGGATATTGTGGTACATTTGGAAGGCGCGAAATGATAAATTATTTAGTAATCTCGACTCCAACACACTCGCACTGTTGCGATTGGCGGAGGATGAGGCGCAAGCCTGGCTTATGGCTCAGGCGAAGGACATTGGACCCGCGGCAGATCCCACCTTTGGGGGTCGATCCTATGGGAATGGAGGTTATGGGGTTTCTAGGCCTTTGTCAAGTTATCTCTGCTTTGTAGATGGCTCATGGGAAGGAGACAGATCAGTTTGCTGGGAGAGGATGGTTCTGCATTTCGCCAAAGGAGATGACCCTACTATGGAGCAGCCAACATTCGCCGCAGCCTTTCACCTCTTCATGCTGAGATAGAAGCTCTCATATGGGCGATGCGCTGCATGATTGGGGCGGATAACGAGTCTGTCATCTTTCTTACCGACTGCTCCGATTTGGTGAAGATGGTGTCTTCGCCTGCTGAGTGGCCAGCTTTTACGCCATATCTGGAAGATATTCAGGCGGACATAGAGGAGTTTGCTACATTTTCGTTAGTCTACGTTCCTCGTTTCAGAATGGTAAACGGATATTTGGCACGACGAGTTCGTTCTATTCCGCATTTAGTTACCTTGTAAACAATTTCCCTTCACATTGGTGTGAGCCAATATTATC